>OOIL02001013.1:374168-415379 GCA_900332095.2 Cuscuta campestris | reverse complement strand
GGGGTAAAATGGGTGTGGTGTGGGTTTATGTCGTTCTCCGTGGAGTCAAGAAAGGCAAAATCGGGGGGTGAGACCGGGTGAGAGAAAGGGTAGGTGTGTTCATCGAAGACCACATGACGGGAAATTATAATTTTATGGGTGAGAAGGTCAAGACAGCGGTAACCCCTTTGGTTAGACGGGTACCCAAGAAAAACACATCGGGCCGAACGGGGGGCAAGCTTGTGTGGAGCGGTAACAGAAAGATTTGGATAACAAAGGCACCCGAAGACCCGGAGGTGAGAGTAAGTGGGTTTTGTACCATACAGGGCTTCATGAGGAGTGTGGTTTTGAAGAGTGGTGGTGGGTAGAATATTGAAGAGGTGGGAGGCCATATGTAACGCCTCAACCCAGAAAGTAGGTGGGAGTTGGGCTTGAAATAGGAGGGAGCGGACAGTATTATTTATGGTGCCAATGGTACGTTCAGCCCGTCCATTTTGCTGGCTAGTGTGTGGACAAGAGAAGCGAAAAAGAATGCCCAAGGATTCGAAGAAATTCCTTAGAGGAGCGTTTTTATATTCCTTATATTCGAAGAATAATTAATTTCTGTAATCAACAACGGAGGGCTAAGCCTCGTATAAATAGATACAGTAGAGTCCTAACTACGGAAGGTAACTATACAAGGAAACCTACCATGTGTACAAGGATTACTACATTAATATTAAATATAGACATACTATATTTAACAGTAACACCCAGCCTTTAAATATGTTGAAAATAACCCAACTTGTTTGAAACAGACCAATCCTACGGGTCTGCGGGTCCAAATGTTACATGACACAATATAATATAAACATGAGTATAACAATATTTAAAAGCTTAAAATGAAACAACGTACAACCGACTGAATGTCTGAATTTTGAAACAACGCCCAAAATTACTCACTGCCTCACTGCACGCTCCATCACTGGTATTATGGTAGTCCTAGACTCCTAGTGGTAGTGGCAGGGTAAGTAAGTAATCAAATCATCTTATAGTGTTAACACAAACGATCGACTCTCCAATCTCAAAATATAGTCACTGTCTCCTTAGTTAAAAATTCACCATGTATTAATTAGAGAGTAGATATAGTCAATCACGAAGTATATATTTGGGAATACAATTGAGAAAACTCGGGGCGAATAGGGGCTGTATTGGCGGGTTATACGGGGGTTAAGAGGGATACCCGAAAGAATAATATTTTGGGAGAAAATATTTTGCTTGTATTTCTGATATTCAGAATATGAACAAAGGCTATGTCTATATAGAATCTCACAGACTAGGAGCTCTATATGAAAACCAATATATACTGGGAAACTACCATATACATGATAACAATACATACAAAAATATTTTTCCTTTAACACCTCCTCTTAAGTTGGAGCATGTAAAAGCGAAATGCCCAACTTGGAAATAAGAAACTCAAAGCTAAGTGTGATTTTCCCAACGCCTTTGTATGTATATCTGCAAGCTGGTATGTAGTAGGAACATGATGTGTGTGAACCAGACCACGAATAAAATGACAGTCGATTTCAATACGCTTCATGCACTCGTGAAAAACTGGATTAACTGCAATATGAAGTGCAGTACATTATGCTATCACATTGGATAGTCATAAGATTATCGTGTAAGACCCAAAAAGAGCGCAAGAGACTCTTTAACCATTTCAACTAACAAGTAATAGCAGTAAGTGCTTGGTACTCGGCCTTAGCCGATAGGGATGTGCATCGGTCTAAACCCGGACCGACCCGGATCAGACCGGACCAGAATCGAATAAGAGCAAAGTAGTGGACCGTAGACCGGACCGAAAAAGTGTAAGACCGGACCGGGACCGGACTGAATAAAAATGGACCAGTCCAAATAAGGACCGAAATGGACCAGTCACTAGGGGAGAAACAAGGAACCTGATCAAACTTAAACGCACTCTTGAACTCTATCTCAAAGCTTCTGGTCAGGAGATCAACCTCTCTAAGAGCAAATTTTACTCCTCCAAGAACACAAACTCCACTCAGGCTCAGAACATGGAAAAAGCGTTAGGCATCAATAGAGGAACCCTACCCTTTATTTATCTTGGGGCAACAATCTGCCGTGGCATTTTAAGGAAGGAGCACTGCAAACAGATCATAAGCCACTTTGAAAAGCTCATCCACTCTTGGTACAGCAAAACCTTGAATCAAATGGGGAGGCTTATCCTTATTAAGCATGTCCTCTCCTCCATACCTTTACACATCATTGCAGTACAATCCCTCCCTAAATCCATCATCCATGTTCTCAACACTTATATGGCCAACTTCCTATGGGGACAGAGGCAAGGTAAACCAAAATACCATTGGAAGAGATGGGAACAAATCACAAAATCTGAAGCGGCAGGAGGCCTGGGAGTAAAGAACATTGAGGATTTACAACAAGCATACACACTCAAATTATGGTGGAAAGCGAATCATGACACGGGAATCTGGGGAACATTTGCTAGAGCAAAATACATGAAGCAAGGGATCATGAAAGAGAGGATTACAGACTCACCATCCTGGAAAAGAATCTGTAGGTCAAATGAATTAGCTTGTCAACACATCTCATACTCCAGTGGGAGTATGCTTTGGGAAGAAAAAACCTTCAGCCTCAAAAGAGCACTCAAGTCTGTTAGAGATGATGAGACTAACATGTTATCCAGCAAGTACATCTGGCATAAATCTAATATTCCCAAGATTCGGATCTTCTTATGGAAAGTTTTCAACAACATCCTTCCTTTTGCAGCCACCCTCAACAGATTTGCCAACACCTCTCCTAGCATCTGCTCCCTCTGTCGCCATAATACTGATTCCATGGACCACTCCCTCCTCCACTGCCTGATAGCCACCAAAGTTTGGAACCTCCTTGCCTCACTAACCAATGGCCCTAACGTCAAGGAACGTACCACCTTACGTCAACATATCCTTGCATGGTGGTTTAGTAGCAGTACCAAACACTTTAAAGGAAACCTTCGTCTCATTTTACCGGGTATTTGCAGCTGGTCATTATGGAAAGCTCGCAACTCCCATCTCCATAATGGGATCATTCCTACGGCAAAAGGCATTACTCAAGTATGCTTCAAGACCCTCCAAGCTTGGTGCTGGGTTAACAAGAACAAGAAATGGATGGTACAAGATGAAGACTTCAAGGGGTTGGGCCTAGAATCCTATTGGAGAAATGGTAGGAAGATTCTTCAGAAACCCCCTACTAGTTTCCCATGTTTTCTCTCTCACTTGTATGTTTATACTGTTGCCGTTGTGGCTCCCTGTATGCTTAGTACCTCTTTTCCTGATTAATAAAACTTCCTTCTTCTAATATATATATATATATATATATATATATATATATATATATATATATATATATATATATATATATATATATATATATATATATATATATATATATATATATATAGACACACACACACACATATATATATGATATAATCGGTCCACCGGTCTCACCGGGTTTGGACCGGACCGGACCAGAACCCGGATAAAGGAAATTGACGGACCAGAGACCGGACCAAATTAGGATCTGTCCGGTCCGGTTTTGGCTGGTCTTCGGGTCGGTCTGGGTTTGGACCGAATAATGCACAACCCTATTAGCCGATGAGCGAGCAACCGTCATTTGTTTCTTTGTCTCCAAAAAACAGGTGAACTCTCGAGTTGAACAAGCCACCCAGTTAAAAAAACGCCTTGTAAGAAGACATGCAGCCCGATCCGAATTGCACCACCCAGTAAGTTGTAAATTACTATTTGCATAGAGGAGAATACCACGACCTGGACACTCTTTAAAATTCTGAACAACTCCAAGGGTAGTAGTCTACTGACCCTCTTGCGGTTCCTTCAAAAACTGTGTCAAAGTATGCATAACATAAGAAAATTCTGGGCGTGTGATAGATAAATACACCAGACGGCAGACGCCCCACTAAGCATCGATAGGGTTCTGGATCATCAAAGAACTGGGGCTTGGTGACGAGCTAAATGATGATTGAGCTCCATTGGTGCGCCTACGGTTTGGCACCTAGCAGACCAGCTTCAATGATAATATCAAGAACACACTTTCGTTATTAAAAAAAGATCTCAGAAGCATTCCGAGCTACCTCAATACCAAAAAAGAATTTCTAAGTTTCCAAAGTCTTTCATATGAAAACAATTCGTCAAAAACTTTGTTTACCATGCAAACGACTCCGTATGTAATTTTCCACACCATTAACTAAACCTAACAAAAATGTTAACCACTAACGGCGGGTCGCGCATCTATCTCTGCCAAGCCATTCGGGCGTATCTCCCTTCGGCTCCGGGAGGTCGGGATTCAACTACGGCAAACCAACTCCTAGTCAGATCTTTCAACCCATCATCATACACCTCACAGAACTTCGCCGGCCAATTCTCCGGCTCCACGGTCGAATACCCAAGCCCGGGTGCCCTGTCCTTGGACTTGGGATTCAACGGCTGTGTCCAGTCGATGACGTATGCCGACACCCGCCGTCTGAACTTCGCCCGGAACTCCGGCCACGCCTGGAATTTGTAGTGGTTCACCACCATCTCCTTCGTCCCTACCCTTCTCGTCATGTACCCTGGCTTCAGTATGAAATGATGGATCACGTTCGTCAACGAATCGTCGATTGCTTCCAGAAGCACTATGGATTTGTGCCGGTTGATTCCCTCTTTCCTGCAATTGTACCCCTGGGTAACCCCCGATTCCGGATTCTGGTTTTGACCCGACGGCCCAAATTCGAAACAGGCAATGCTTATTTGCCCCACCGAATCTGTTGCGGCGGCAGGATCTGTTATTGGCGCAGCGATGAGTGATTGTAACAGTGATTTAGACGGCTTGGAGGCGGCGGCGGCCCATGCCAGAGAGTAGACGAACTCGTCGACGTCGGTGTACATGACCCACCGGCACGCGTCCTTTGCGTAGACGACGCTGTGTGAGAAGCCGGCTTCTTGCGTCTTCGGCCACAGCCAGAAGACGGTGGTTATGTCAAACCCTTTCCGGCGGAGAGAATCGACGGTGCTCTCCAGATTGTCGTCGCTGCCATTGTCGTACAGTATGAATTTGTCGACTCCGATTTCGGAATGGTAGAGAACCCATTCTTTCAGGAATTTGGCTACGTTGCGCACCATGGTGACGGCGCACAGTAGCGCCTTTCCGCCGTTCGAAGCTAACTTGCGCGTCAGGCTGTAATAGGCCACGGAAGGTACCAGAACCGAGTCGGGTCCGATAATTTCGAGCGTGACTTTGATTCGTTTCTCTCCGAAACGGGCGGCGGTTTCTTCGGGACATTTGCAGCGGAACACTTCTTGCATTGAGCTGGTCACGACGGTTTTGACGGCGTTTGCGGCTTCTTCTTCGGCGCCGGCGAAGAAAGCGCATCGGAATTCCGCCGGATCGCGGTTGACACCTTGGCGGTGGTTCACGCCCTTCACGAAAAGAACGACGTCGTCCTCCGACGTGAGCGAATCGTACGCCATGAAATTCCATCGCGGAATTTCCTTCGGGAGATCTGGCGGAAAATTCATCTCCGGATGTACAGGATTGAGGGAAGACGACCTCACCAGCACCGGCTTCTTGTACGGCATTCTCCGGCGAGCTCGAATCGGAAGCTCACACTTAAAGATCAACCAGTCCAGAAACGGCAAAACCCCTGCGGTAGAAGCCGGCGACGAAATTCCGCGGCCGAAGAGACAGACGTAAGGATCGTCAACATCAATTGACAGAGCATCGGAGTCAGGGAAGCCAATAACAAGCACCTCCCAGTCCGGAAAGAGAACGGTGACGTAATGAATCTCCGCCATCGCAGAGGGACCCACTCGCGCAGTGATCTGATGATGAGGAACGGCGTGACTCGCAGCGTGGGTTTCGGAGATGACATTGTTGACTGTAAAAGCGGAGCTTCTTGTGGTGGCGGCGGTAGAGTGAAGGGAGACGGCGGTGGATACGATGACGTCGGAATGAGTGGGAAAGAAGGCGGATGAGAATGGCGGAGAAACGGCGTCGGAGGTTACGTCATAGCTGTAGCGGTGGAGAAGGAAGAAGATGAATATGGGAGCGAAAAACGAAGAGAAAGAGTGTGCGTAGATTTGGGGCCATGGCCATTGGTGGGGGCTTTGGAACAAATCGAATGAAAATGGATGAATTGCATGGCCCATTGTCTATATTATTGTCATATGCTCCATCTCTTCCGCAACTTCTCTCATTTTTTATACTCCGTACTTCCTAAAAATATATTTTCTATTTTAACTTTTTTTTTGTCAAACTGTCATACATTTTAATTAAAATTATAAAAAAAATATTTAATTATAATATAAATACAATATAATTAGATTGATATTAAAATTTAGTTTTGATATACCAATTTTTTAGTCTTTGCTTTAAAAAAAATTTTATATTGTTTTTTTTGGGTCAAATAGTAATACTTTCTGACCACAAATTCTGAGAAAAATATATTTTATCATAATATAAATTCAATATAATTAGATTAATCTTAGAATATATTTTTAATGCATCAAATTTTTATAGCGTTTATTAATTTTGATTATATTTAATTTATGAACAAAGAGTGTCACTATTTGATTAAAAAAAGTCTAAACAGGAAATATTTTATTTTTTGGAACGAAAAGAGTATAATTTATTTATAAGAAATCACCTTAGATAAGAGTAAAATATAGAGAAAGTACTAAAATATGAATTTCATGTTTTATTTTCTTAATGAAATTCACACTGTGGTAATTTGGCACTCTATATGAGCATTTTACTATACTTTTTGGTAATGTACGTGATCATGATCGATAATGTAAATGCATATTAACTCTTATTTTGAGAATGATTATAGAACTCATACTTTGGTATACTTTCAATGTTTTACACGCGCCTACTTTATCCTTTTTCCATATATTTATTTAGATTATGTCTAATTTATGGTAAAAAAATCACTGTTTGATTAAAAAATTCAAAATATAAAAGGTTTTTAGAATCGGAAAGAGTAATAGTTATATAAAAGTTACATGCTATATTAACTAAGTAAAAAACATTATAAAAATATTTTACAAGATAAAACTAATAAAATTATGATTGTATTAATATTTGTATTAAATGTACTTTATTTAATTAATAGTTAAAGTTTTTCAAAGTAAACTAGACAAATACTACCCCCGTCTCAGAGTATTTGTCCACTTTCATTTTTACACACCATCCAAAACACTTTTTAAATCCATTTTATCTTGTAATTTGTATATTAAAAAATTATAGAAATTATATATTAATAATCTATATGTTAAGACAAATCAAATAAGATCACACATGACTATATTTAGGCGTACACATTGAGAGAATTTGATGAGTCAAAGTGCTTAGATGAACAGTTCCAAAAGTCAAAACCGGACGAATACTCCAGGACGAAGGAGTACAAAGTTAAAAAAAGATTAAATAATGTTGATTCCGCACATATGAGAGAAAATGAATATGAATAATATTTTTTCCTTTAAAAGATACTGTGAAGATTAATCAAGGACAGCCAAAAAAAGGAAGTTAATGTAAAAGAATACTCCGTAACCCATATTTACTCATTCGTATAGCCGAAAAAAGGAAGTCAAACTGGGAAATTAATTTTGGGATGGAGGAAGTATTATATTTACTCATTCGTATAGTTTTTTCAAAATGTTAAAGTTAAATGATAAAACTATTGTTAAATGAGAAAATAGACACGCCTCATCATAACACATAATAGAAACATCTTTGGGCAGGCTACTAAAACAGTCCAACTAATCTTAGGGAGTGGACCGAGTTGCTGCTACCTTCGCCGGATTGGGTTGTGGTGTTACGGGCTCACAACCTGCCGCGGTGCCATGCGGGACGATTAACGGAGGGAGGCGTCAAAGTACGAGAGTTCGGCGTGCACCGGCATGGCAAGAAGAATTTGACCTCACTTGAATTGTTCTTTGTATTTTATTATTATTATTATTATAATTGTATTTAGATTTTATTAGGTGAGCGGAACTATAAGCTCCTTCGAGGGTTTCTTTACGGTTCTTTACCTCGTCGCTTTTTCTTGAACCGTCAGGATAGACAACGTAGTTATTAGGTTGGGGTATCTCTACTATAAATAGAGATGTTAAACATTATCAATAAACAAGCAAAATTAAACCCCTAACTTCTCTTCTCCCCTGCCGTTTCTGGCCTTCCCTTCTCCTTTCCTTTACTGCCGTTTCTCTCTCTCTCTCTAACCTACTGTTCTTCCCCTTCCTCCCCACACGGTGGTGGTCACGCCGGAGCCAGGAGTCGCTCGAAGATCTCCGTTGTAGGTACTGTGTACCTATCACTGGTGCTTCATTGAGATCTCATGACGTCCAACGTGGTGAGCACGGATGTCTTTCGGGAATTCCAATCCCAAATTGACGGCCAGATTCAATCTCATACGGCTGCCATGCAGCAGATAAACCAAGCCATGCAGCAGCTTCAACGGGATTTGAAGACGTTGTTGACAGAGAAGCGGCTGTACGAAGGGCCTCATCTGCGGCGGGATACGCCTGATGGTTTTGTCGGGCCGGCTAATTCCATGACAAAGCTCAAGCTTGATATGCCCAAGTGCGACGGGACGGATCCTTTGGGTTGGCTATTCAAGGTACATGAATATTTCAGTTTTTATGCCGTTCCAGAGGAATCCCGCTTGTCGGCAGTCTGCTTGATGTTGGAGGGGCAGGCGTTGGACTGGTTTCGTTGGCGACAACGGAACAACTTGCTTTCATCGTGGACAGAGTTTGTTACATCTTTCAAGTTACGGTTTGATCCCTTGAATTATGTGGACTATTTCGGCTTACTATCTAAGGTTCGCCAAACAGGGACCGTACTTGAATATCAACAGGCTTTTGAGAAGATTTTGGTGAATGTGACGGGGGTCGAAGAATCCAATTTACAGTCTCTTTTTCATGCCGGGTTAAAGACGCATCTCCAACACGAATTGATGCTCCTCAAACCCTCGTCTTTATCGGAGTCATTTGCCCTCGCTCGGGAACTGGAGACCAAGCACGCCGCCTGGGCTACATCTCTCGGGTCACGTCCTCGGCCGACATTGGGGCCCTTCAACAAGACCCCTGCGCAGCCACTGCTGCCGTTACCGGGAGCGCAGCAGCCGGAGGATAAAACGGCCACCACCCCGCCGATTCAGCGGCTCACTTACGCCGAAAAAAAAGAACGTGACGCGAAAGGCCTTTGCTATAATTGTGATGAGAAATGGTCTAAGTGTCACCGGTGTGGCCGTTTCTTATTGTTGCTTGAGGATGATGAGGAGGATCTCTCGCCAGGGGCTGTGGATGAAACTTTACTTGTGGCCGACGTTTCAACTTTGAACAGTATGGCCGGTGTCACGGCACCCCGTTCGTTGCGTTTATCTGGAATGATTGCGGGTGGCGTCGTCGATGTCCTTATTGATAGCGGGAGCACCCACAATTTTGTCCACCCGCGGGTGGTGGAGCGCTTGCAATTGCCGGTCGACAAAGTGACCGCTTTTCGTGTTTATGTGGGAAATGGTGCTTCTCTTTTATGTGATGCACAGTGTAAAGATGTTGAATTACTCTTGCAGGGGGTTTCCTTCTCAGTTGATGTCTTTGTCCTTCCTATCCATGGGCCGGACGTGGTTTTGGGCGTTCAATGGTTACGGTTATTAGGGAAAGTCACGCACGATTATGCCAACTTGACTATGGATTTTTGTTGGAAAGGATCGCAGGTGACGTTACAAGGGGGAGCACCGGAGGTCAAACAGGTTTCCTTACACCGCTGCCAAATGTTGCACACGGACCGTTCTGTATCGGCTTGCTTTGAACTTTTTCTCGTCGAGGCATCTACGGAAGGGACGGCTGATCAAGAACCTTGGCCAGAGGGGCTGCCCGCGGACATCCTTAATGTCCTGCGGCGTTTTCTAGCGGCCTTTGAGGAGCCAGCAGGCCTGCCGCCACGCCGTTTGGGCGATCATCGGATATTCCTCCAACCCGGGTCCAAGCCAGTCTCAGTTCGTCCATATCGGTACCCTCAATTTCAAAAAGCCGAAATTGAGCGTCTCATTCGGGAAATGCTTGATCAAGGATTGATACAGCCGAGTAGAAGTCCTTTCTTGTCTCCTGTCCTACTGGTAAAAAAAAAAGACGGCACATACAGATTTTGTGTTGATTATCGGGCATTAAACGCGGTGACAGTACCTGACCATTTTCCTATTCCAACCGCGGACGAATTGTTTGATGAATTGGGCTCCGCCAGATTCTTTACGAAGCTTGATCTCCGCTCGGGGTATCATCAGATTCGCATGCATGATCGCGACATCTATAAAACGGCTTTTCGTACCCATGAGGGCCACTATGAGTTTCGGGCGATGCCATTTGGTCTCACAAATGCCCCCTCCACTTTCCAGGCGTGTATGAATCAGTTGTTCGCCCCGTTTTTACGGAAGTTTGTCATTGTTTTTTTTTGATGATATTTTGATATACAGTTCGTCGTTGGAGGATCATGGTCGCCACCTCGAGGTGGCCTTGGGGTTGCTTTGTTCGAACCACTTTTTTCTCAAGCCGTCCAAATGCTCATTTTGTACTTTGTCGATTGACTATTTGGGGCATGTTATTAGTGATGGGCATCTTCACGTGGATAGGGCAAAGATCGAAGCTATGTTGGACTGGCCGATTCCCAAAACCATCAAGCAGCTTCAGGGGTTTTTGGGTTTAACCGGCTATTACCGTCGGTTTATTCAAAATTATGCCCACATCTCTGCGCCACTGACTGATCTTTTGAAGAAAGATTCCTTTTATTGGTCTGATGCTGCGACACAAGCCTTTGAGTTCCTCAAGCAGGCCTTGGCAGCAGCTCCGGTGCTGCGATTACCGGATTTTTCCTTGTTATTTGTGGTCGACACCGATGCTTCGGCCTCCGGTATTGGCGTGGTCCTTCTCCAGGAAGAGCAGCCCGTCGCTTACTTTAGTAAGAAATTGGGTCCTCGGCGTTTGGCGGCATCCACGTATCATAAGGAACTTTACGCCATAGTTGAAGCCGTCCAAAAATGGAGACAGTATCTTTTGGGGCGTGAATTTTTGATTCGAACGGATCAGCGTAGTTTGAGGGAACTGTTGCAGCAAGTTATTCAAACCCCTGATCAACAGTTTTATATCCGCAAACTCATGGGGTATCGTTTTCGCATCGAATACAAACCGGGCCGAACTAACGTGGTGGCAGACGCGTTATCGCGGCAGCACCTGGAGCATGGTACTTCGTATGAGGTTTCAACAGTTGGGGCAGTTCAACTTTTTAATTTTTCACAGCCACTGCTAGAAATTCTCGCTCGCATTCGGGCAGAAAATGAAACAGAGCCGGATCTGGTGCGCTTGCATGAACTCCACCGGCAAGGATCCCTGCCAGCCCCCTTCTCGGTCATGGATGGTATTCTTTTTTATCAAACCCGGATGTGTGTGGGTGCGGCGTCCTCCCTACGTATGGAACTTTTACGGGAGTACCATGATTCGCCTATTGCTGGTCATACGGGTGTTCATCGTACCTTCACTCGCTTGGCCGCGACTTTTTATTGGCCTTCCATGTGCAAGGATGTTCGCTCTTATGTGGGCCGTTGCGAGGTATGTCAAAAGGCTAAGTCTTCCACATTGTCGCCGGCGGGTCTCCTTCAACCGCTTCCGGTGCCGCAGCGCGTTTGGGAGGACATAAGCATGGATTTTGTGACTGGACTTCCCGTATCCCGTGGGTTTTCTGTGACTTTGGTCGTTGTTGATAGATTAACAAAATATACTCATTTGGGTGCGTTACCGGCAGCTTACGATGCCCATCAGACGACCTTCTTATTTACGGACATCGTGGTGAAGTTGCATGGCATTCCTCGCACAATTGTCTCCGATCGGGATAAGGTTTTTATTAGCACCTTTTGGCGTGAATTGCATAATCTCAGCGGCACCACCTTAAAGCATAGTACTGCCTTTCATCCCCGAACGGATGGTCAGACGGAGGTTATGAATCGTACCTTAGAGCAGTATCTTCGGTCCTTCGCGCATGCGCGGCCGAAGCGTTGGACAGTCCTTTTGCCCTGGGCCGAGTATTCCATGAACACGAGTTATCACTCGGCGTTACGCATGACACCTTTTCAGGCACTTTATGGACGTCCACCTCCTGACTTGGTGCCTTATCGGCCGGGGTCCAGCCGCGCACCCGCCGTTGATGACATCCTCGCCGAGCGAGATACCCTCCTGCGGGAATTGCGTCGTAACCTTTTGCAAGCTCAACATCGGATGAAGCAGTTGGCCGATGCCAAACGCAGGGACCTAGAGTTTCGGGTTGGGGATTTGGTTTTGTTGCGTCTTCAACCTTATCGGCAACACTCGGTGGTGCGGCGTTCGTCCCAAAAGTTGGCTTTGAAATTTTATGGGCCCTATGAGATTTTGGAGAGAATCGGGCCGGTGGCTTATTGTCTAAAATTGCCGGACGGGGCACAAATTCATCCGGTCTTTCATGTTTCCGTTTTGCGTCCGTTTCGTGGTCCCATGCTATCCGTTAAGCCATTGCCTCTATCGGATATTTTTGTAGATGGTAGACCTTCTTCTACGGCAGTTTCCATCCATGCAGTGCGCACAGTGCTTCGGAATGGGTCACCTGAGGAACAATATTTAGTAAGTTGGAGTGATGGTACGCTTGATGACGCGACGTGGGAGCCCGCTTCGAGTATTCGCCAACACTTTCCGCAGCTTCACCTTGAGGACAAGGTGCTTCTTGAAGGGCGGGGGAGTGTTACGGGCTCACAACCTGCCGCGGTGCCATGCGGGACGATTAACGGAGGGAGGCGTCAAAGTACGAGAGTTCGGCGTGCACCGGCATGGCAAGAAGAATTTGACCTCACTTGAATTGTTCTTTGTATTTTATTATTATTATTATTATTATTATAATTGTATTTAGATTTTATTAGGTGAGCGGAACTATAAGCTCCTTCGAGGGTTTCTTTACGGTTCTTTACCTCGTCGCTTTTTCTTGAACCGTCAGAATAGACAACGTAGTTATTAGGTTGGGGTATCTCTACTATAAATAGAGATGTTAATCATTATCAATAAACAAGCATAATTAAACCCCTAACTTCTCTTCTCCCCTGCCGTTTCTGGCCTTCCCTTCTCCTTTCCTTTACTAGCGTCTCTCTCTCTCTAACCTACTGTTCTTCCCCTTCCTCCCCACACGGTGGTGGTCATGCGGAGCCAGGAGTCGCTCGAAGATCTCCGTTGTAGGTACTGTGTACCTATCATGTTGTTGCCGCCGGGGGTAAATTGTTGGTTGCCGCTTCTCAGAGGTTGAGGATGCGGAAAGAGGACTGTAAATTGTTGGTTGCCGCACACTAGATGACGTCGCCCCTCTAACCTACGTTTTCTTTTTTAAAAGTTTGACAGCAATGAGAATAAATTTTCAGAGCGCTGGCGTAGCTTATGTTTAGGGCACGGTCGCTTCCAATTCTGACAGCATATTAGTTAGCAAACTCCATTCGTATCATGTATATGCAATGGCAAGCAAGAATGAGGCATGAACAATAAACATAAAGAACACCAAAAATTATTCAATAGATAAATGTGAAAGAGGGGGTAAATTGTTGGGTTGCGCAGTGGAAGTGGTTTAAGAGGAGAAGATTGGATAGAAAACCTGAGAGAGACGAGAGTTCTAAGAGGAGAAGATTGGATAGTGGTGAATTTATGAAATCGATGTAAATTCAATAGAAAAGTTGGGAAAACTCTACATAGAATCTATGGATTTTCTAAATTCACTAACTTTTTAGAATTTAAAAAAAATCCAATACAACTGCCCAAATAAGCCCACGGAACCTTTTTAATTCAGCCCAAATAACTGCTGGCCCATGGAATTGACGTGTGAGATTGCTATTGGTGGATCGATCAGAAAACCCGTTCCGTTGACGTGGACGGTCGTCACGTCCTCCATTTCAATCGGAGAACCGTCCCTGCCGGGAAGTAGAGACGGATTACTGCGGCGGAAGGCGGTAGGAAGAGAGCGCCCGCTGGAAAATGGCAAAATCTTCATTGATTTCCATGGCGATTCTGTTAGCTTCCTTCGCGCCCTTTGTCTATTCCATCGAAGACAAATGCTCTGCTTGCACTGCCGTTGCCGTGAGTATCCATCACCATTGTTTCTGGATTCTTCCACTCGAAGCTCTACACTGTGATTATCCTTCATCTTGTTCTTATTGTTTCGGATTAGACAAGAAATTTCACTGAAAGTGGTCTATTTACAAAGGTCACTAGATTTTAATGTATGGATATGTGAGAAAAGATTGACTCCATCGTAGCATTTCAAATCATTTCTTTTTTTTTTTTGTTTTCCTGAATTGCAGGAGGAGTTGGAGCGTGGGTTGATGAATGTAAGGATCCCATAAAGCTTTTTCATCTTCTATGTTTTTGCTTATTGAGCTTAGAGCTTTAGTCCTTTATGCAGCATTGCATTATTTAGAACATACTTTCAATTACTTCCTTATATCAAAAGCCTTGTTTAATAAGTTCAGAGCCTTAATTTTGGTGTCCAAGTGTAGTAGTAGCACTTGTCGTTTTAGTGGGTTGTCTAGCACTTGAGCCGATTTTACACTCGAGTTATTAGATTATATATTTGAAGGAAGAACAGTTTGGTCTTTTCATTACAAGGGGGTCTTTACATTCCCCCATTAGACTGTACCGACTAAAAATATAGGCAGGGAGGATTTCTTTTATCTTGGTCTTTGAGTTAGTATTGCCTATGCGCCAGAAACCATGGGCTTGGATTGGGCATATTGCTTGACGTGATGAAACTGCTGTCCAACTTGAGCTAATTTAGTGCCTTTACAATTACTGTGCTGTGTGTGGCACAGGAGTGTTCATACAATGACTTGATTTCATCAAACAGGAGAAACCTAGAAATCATTTAGATATGAGACATCGCTTGGATTCTAAAGGTCAACGTGAAGGCAAGCTTATAGATTACAGGTATAGTGTCACATTACTTCAATTTTCTTGATTGTTATATTTTGATTCCGTACTCTTAATTCTACTAGTGGTACTTTTGTTATTCTTGTGGTGATTGTAACAACTTTATGGGTCCACGATTATATGGTAAATTTTCTTAACAACTTTAAGTTTTCTTAAATGAATGGAAAGGCCTGTCTGATTTAGGAAGTGTAAACTGTACCAAAGGTAGAAGGAAATGATGAGGCGATTCAATTAAATTTCCTTATTGATCTTCTAATCTTTTTAGTAGTAACACAAAAGAAAACTCACACGACAAACTTTTCGCAACAAAACATTTAATATCGAGTATCATTCAGGTAGGCTTAAATGCAACTGTGTTTTGTAATATACTGGTGCTTCTTTTAACACCTATTATTTGTCTTAATTAACATCGGGAGGGTCATATCCTAGTTACAGTATTTTTACTGACTTTATACTCTATAGAGTGCTCTAGTACTTGGGTTTCTAGAACTTATTATTTTGCCAAATCTACGTCAGCCTTAGTACCTTATCATATTAATGTAATTATTTTTCATGAAGCATATATCATTTTCAATATTATTAGTTAATTTGTATATGACCAATCCCAAGTGACTTACTTATCTGCAATTTTGTCAGGGTTAGTGACCTGAGAGTTGTCGAACTCTTGGATGAGCTTTGTGATAAGATGCAAGATTATACTCTTGAGAAGGTATTCTTCTTCTTTGAATGGGTTTCCTTTATGCCTTTTTACTAAGAGTGTGTTGCTGCTCAAAAAAAACATTGAAATGTCTGCTTGTCTTCATAAATGTTATTGCTGATCTCACCTGTCTGGCAGGTTGATTCAGGCACAAAGAGGTGGATCAAAGTGAAAGACTGGGATCAACTTAAAACTGGTAAGAGTCATTTCTTATGACCTTGTTCTCTCCCAATTTCGTTGTTCTGTTGAAATTTGAAAAACAGAATGCATATGACCTTGGTCAGTTTTGTTTATAGTATCATTACATTGTCATTAATGCAACCAAGAATATGATGAGTTTTGCGTCTGAGTCGTCACGTGGCATGTTGTGTTTGTCAGTTCAATCTAATATGTTAAAGAGAACTTCTTTATCTTTGACCCAAAAGATCCTATCGCTCTTTGTTTCTTTGCTTCACTGTACACAGAGTGCATGGAAATTTTTCTTAAAGCATTGGAACTGGGAACATAAATGGTACTTCCATAAAAGTGATAAAACTATGGTTTCAATTGCTTTGTAGTACACGTTTCTATGCTCCAAAGAAATGCTTTAAAAAACTTGAATTGAAGATGGATCATGTGGAAGACTGGAAGTGCTAATTTTTCCATGATATTGGAATTGTATGTCCATTAGTAAATCCAGCTCTTAGGAGGAGGTTCTTCTCACTATCAACTATCAAGTTCACTGGCACACGGCATCAGTTGAAAGTATCAAATTCATTTCCCTCCCTCTCCACAGTACTTCCTAAAAGGGGAAGAAATTTTGTGTCTTAGTGATCATTAAAAAAAAACAACACCTTTCAGTTGATATAGAAATACTAAGGGATAAAAAAGATTGATTCTTAGAAGGTAGGTATTCTCATATGAGTAACAAACTACTAAAACATTTGTCCATTTACTATCTGATCATTATATGATACAAGTGTACATCAGGGTGTTTAAATGCAAAAGTAATAAAATTTCTCATGTAGGACTTCCCAATATTAAATGGGTTGTTGCTGTTGTTGTGACTTCCTAATATTAAATGACACAACCATCTCATGTAACATTTCTAAGTAACCTGCTTGATGAAATAGGCAAATGCAAGCACGATTGAAACATTCGCGCACAATCTCATTCATGTCCAGTTTGAAAAGACACTCATTTCCTGTGATTTCATTTTTTCACAGGAATCACATCATATGTCTACTTTTAGGATCAGAATTACTGAAACATTTCAAAGACGTAAATTGGAAGGCCTCACATATCTATGCTATTCCTTGGGATTTGTTCACTTCAAGGCATTGGGCGAATTCCCAATACTCTATAGTGCTTTTTTCTAACAATACTCTGCCATTCAGTTTGGAATAATTCAATTCTGACCATTAATACCTTCCAAACTAGGCCTTAGAGGATTCTTATGCTCATAATGAAGCGATGATGTTTTGAAAGCTCATGGGAATGTGAATGTTTTGATAATACAACATGAATTGTCACAATGCCATCTAAAGATGTCATGGCGAACAGAGTTAGGATTATACTGGTTGTTTTTGTTGTTGTTGTTGTTGTTGTTGTGTTGTTGTTGTTCTTGTTCTTGTTGCTGTTGCTGCTTCTGTCAAGATGTTATGTAATCAAGTTTTCACATCTAATGTTTGCATCCACAGCGGATAGATTACAATGGGATCGGATATTCTTTTTATTTGCAAAATATTTTCTTGGAGTTCTTATAATATGGCACATACACTTTTCATTTATATTGACAGAGAAGGAAATGAATAGAGTTCAATATGTATAGCTAACTCTGTATTTTTCTTTGTTGATAGATAAGCAAGAAGCTCGAGCACATTCCAAAGCAATATCATCTTTCTGTGGGAGGTTAGTTTAGAAAAAATAAGTTACACTTCTCCAATTGGCTTCTAGTTTTGCCTCAATATTTAGAAGCTTAACTTAGCTCAACAATATGTCAGGTTGCTCGAGGAAACTGAAGATAAGGTAGTGAATGCTTGGAAATTTGCAGTTTCATTACTATTGCCATGGTACTGCTGTTTATTCAGTTGTTTTTTATACATAACAAATGCTTTTTCTTGAACAGTTGTCCGAATTGATTAAGAAAGGGTCAGTGAAAGTAGGAGGCGTTGCCAAGGTTTTATGTGAAGACCTCAGCAAACTTTGCATTGGGACAAGGTAATTACAAAAATTAGCTACAAACAATGCATAAAAAACTGCAATTGAGTTGTTTCATGATACATCTTGCGCCTGCTTCACAAATTGTGTTTCGATCAAGTAATTGAGATTATACGGAGTATTTCTTTACTCTATACGCAGCTAGCAAATCAAAGACCATTACTCCGTATGAATCATTAAACACACGCCGCAGTACCTTTTTACGCCTGGTTAGACTAAACAGAGTACGTATGGATCATTAAACACACGCCACAGCACCTTTTTACGCCTGGTTAGACTAAACAGAGTATTTGGACATGAATAGTTTACCAAAAGCTGGATTTTATGTCATGCATATAATTATGATAAGCATCATAAATAGTTTACCAAAACAGGTTTAGTTATTAAAGACCTACATAAGAACTATTTTCGACACTGCATAAATCGTAATGCAGATTGGACATGAACCACTTATATGATTATATCAACGATAACATGTTTCAGCACGAAGGCATCTAGTTTACTCCGTAATACTTCACTGTATGTCTCTCTTTTTTTTCAATGCATCTAATTTATGGTGTAATCATCAGATAATAATAAGTTTATAAGCAAAAATTAGAATCCAAGATTATAGCTCCACCAAATGTGATGACTCTATAGAGTTAGAATCTTCTCATGATCTGAGCTTCATTTGAGTAATACATTACAGAATCAAGACCACATATTTATGGGACGACAAGTCCGTACTTGATGCATACATATTGGATAATAATTTGTACAAGAGATATTTAAATGCTACCTGTATTGTTTACACTTTCGAGAACGTTTTAATTTGTTTCAGCAAGGATGAAGACGACGAGGATCACACCGAGCTCTGATTATAGTATGGAGATCAGATGGATCTGAAGATGAAACTATATACCATTTTTTCTCATTAATTAATGTGTACCAGCATTGAAGTTTGCAAACACTTATCATCCTCCTGATTTGTGTTTCCCAGTTATTTAACTACATAACCAACAATATATATTATTATACATGCTCTAGCTGTTAATTTTTGCAGCATAAAATCAAAGAATATTTATGTATAACACAACATCATCTTCGTTTGTGCTTAGATGATGATGATCATTTCTTAATATTATCTCAAGTTTATGCTAATTCAATTCACTGTTGATATATTGTGTGATTCATATCGTTTTAAATAAACTATAATTTCATAGTGTCTCATCAAATCTTATTATTGCAAAATATTGTTCAATTTGTTTTAATCTATTATCTTAAAATATATCAATTGCGGTTATATTTAATGTGGAAGTCATTTGCAACACAAACAAAATGTGAAATACTTAGTCATATACTCCCACAAATAAGACCTACTCCCTCTGTTTATCAAAACAATTATTCTTTTGTTTTTTTTGTTTTCAATAAAACACTTCTACTTTAATAAAAAATGACTAATGTATTCAAATAAAATTGTTGCAATATACTTCATTCAGTTTGCATTGATAAAATAATTTATTTAAATCGATTGCTTCTCGTTTTCCTTCGAATTCAATGATATAATTAGAAAGTCAAATTACGAAAATAAATCTGTTAGAAGTCAAAATAGGAATTGTTTTACCAAAGTACCAAACGGAGGAAGAATTAGTTTTTATTCTTAAAATTAATTTTTTTTCCAAAATAAGACTTAAATTAATTTTAATAGGGAGTAAAATATCCGTAACCCTAATTTATAGGGTTCTTTTCATCCTTCTTTTCATTCAGAATTTACAGTATATCGACCAGCAATTACACTTCATCATCATTGACAACTAATAAGATCGAAAGGGGAGAAACAAATCCTCTGTAGAAACCCACTGTTCATCATCATCTTCTTCTTCCTCACAGCCCAACAAAGGGTTCCTCTTCCCATCTTCAAAACCCAATTCCATCGGAGCCAAACACGCCGCAACATCTTTGTTATCCCGGACGAACGGGTGCTTGAGCAGCTTCCGCGCCGTCCACCTCTCCTCTCCCCACGGCTCTCTTTTCAAGAAACACTTGCTCAGGAAATCCCTCGCCGTCGCCGGAACTTCCTCCGGGATTTCCGGCTTCTCGTACAGAATCTGGTCTATCAGGTCGTTGGAGTCCTTGCACAGCCACGCCGGCTCTCCGGTGAGCATCTCCAGTACTATGCAACCCAATGCCCATATGTCGTCGCCGGTGTTGTGTTTTCCGGTGGCCAGATACTCCGGCGACGCGTAAAACAAGCTCCCCCGGCAGTGATGCGGGCAAAACGGTTCTTCTTCGTCGTCGTCGTCCTCCTCTTCTTCTTCATCGTCGTCGTAGTACGTTACGTCCTTCTTTCCGGCCAATGTGGAAACCCCGAAGTCGGCGAGTTTGAGGCGGAACAGTCTCCCGCCGTCCGCCGCCGGAAAAGCAAGAATGTTTTCCGGCTTCAGGTCGTTGTGGACGAACCCTTTTTCGTGGACGTGGGAAAGTCCCATGAGGATTTGGTACGCGTAGAAAGACACGTCGGATTTGTGGATGAGGGTTGTCCCGTCGTACCCGGGGCGAATCAGGCTGCCGAGGCTCACTCGAGGAGGAGGTTGAAGTCTCTCCACCCGCCGTCGTGGGGATCTTCTCCGGCGGCGCTGATGTCTTCCCCGAAGCAGTGGGTGACGTAAGGGGAGCCCCTGAGCTGTCTCAATATTCGAGCTTCACGGAGGAGGTTCTCGGCGGAGTTGAGATCCACGGATTTGACGGCGATCGGGGAGGAGTCGTCGCCGGCGGCGACCGGCAAAGCGAGGTAAACTCCTGCATGTATTCCCCTTCCGATAGCGCCGCATTGTTTTGTCCAAGAATGTTTCATGGCTCTCTCTAATGACTACTAGTAAATTACACTCTAATAATAATAATAATAATAATATGTATATAGAGGGGGTCTTATATATAGGCACGGACTATACCTAGTTGTGGGAGGATTAGGAAACTTATTGAATTATTGTGGGGGATTAATATATATAAATGGATAAAAAATCAATTAGTAGAACAAGAAAGTTGCCAAATACAATAATAATTCAAAAAAAAAAACACTACTCCCTCCCATTGTTCTTTTCTCAGTAAATAAAATGTTTTATAGATAAATTTTGTTAAAAATATTATACATTTTCAGTCAATGATTTGTTCAGTTAAATATTTGTTAAAAATATTAAAAACACTACGTACTTCTGGTTTTAAATATTTGTTCAGTTTTGATTTTTCAGTCAAAATTTATACATTTGATCATTAATTAAATAATATTAATACTAAAGATTGATTTAAAATAATTTTTGAAGTATATATTGAATAAAACTTTTTTGGGAAGGAGAGGTAAGTGTATCCTTGGGCAAGGATTAGGAAACAAATACTACTATTCGTGCACTATAATCCTTTTTTATTTCACCAATAGATTTTAGAAATTTCCAGCTAAGGTTCGGATTTAATTCGATGTTTTGTATCATTATCTTTCATTAATTTATTTTTAAAAATGAGTAAGGAGTTTATGATTAACAACAGAAGTGCCGCTAGTTACATCCATACGTATAAATTTTTCATTAGATTTTTTTGGTCAATTTTATAAATTTTAGTTTGACCATAATTTATTGAAAGAATAATATATTAAGGTATAATATATAATTAATTAATTTAATATCATTGGATAAATTTTGAAAAATAATTTATCTATATTATTTGTATTATCATTGGATAATACAATATTATCTTTATTTAATTATCTATAAATATAGATATCAATAATCAATGTACCTGAAGAATGAAAAAAATTAAGTAATTGGAAAAAACTTTTCATGACATTAAAATTTAAGTTGTGCTCCTTCATTCTTATAAATCAAAACTAACTAATATTACTGTGTAAAAATAAATGTAAAAAGGGACGGAGTGCAGTAAAAACAATTTTACCCCCACCATTCCCTAGGAACATGCGGAGTATAAATAGATGACTTGGCTAACAAGTAACAAGTCAGTATATTGTTGAATTGGGGGGAGAGTCATTAAGAAAGAGATAATTAAATCCTAATTGTCCTATATATCTCTAATCCTTTCTTTTCTGATCAATAAATATTAGGAAATTTTTACACTTTTTTAAATTACAGAAATTCCCTTACTTGGGAGCCAAGGACCGAATTTTTTTTGAGACGCTGTTTTTATGTTTTATCTTTAATTTTTTAAATAATATTTTGTATAAAGAACATAAAATAGATCGGTTTAATTATGATAAAAAAAATTATTTGGTTTTTTCCAAAGCTCCGAGTTAAACAAACCATTGTACTCCTTGTTTGTAAATTCATTACAGCATCCACACCCCATAAATTAAAATTCATTTATTCAATCATTCTTCTTCATCCATACTCCCTCCGTACTAAAAAAAAAGACCTCCTATTTTAAATTTTAAAATTTGAATTTTAGTTTTTAATTTTAAATTTTAAATTTTAAATTTAAAAAAGGGGTATGGGGGGGACGAAGGTTTGGGGGGTTAGAGATTGCGTGTGGGGGGATGGAGCGGAAAGATAATAAAAATTTTCTTTCGATTTTAAACGTAAATTGTTTTCTCCATTGAAGAAAAAATATTTTTCCTGGAAATTCTTCTTTTTCTCCTAATGTCACCAAACACAGGAAAATAAAATCAAAATTTTTCTGATAAATAATTTCGCTCTAACCAAACACACCATAAGAGAACTTTTTTTGTTAGCTGGCATATTAATGGGCTTTGATTATTTATTACAAATAAGCTTCATGGGCTAGCGATTACTCCCTCCGTCCGGATTTTAAGTTCCCATTTTGACTTTTGGTCATTTTTATGGGAAGTTGACTTTGCCTATAATTTGTCCAAAATACCCCTAGGCTTTTCATTTACTGCACACCCCTGAAGCCAAATCCTTCACAACAACTGGTCTAGGGCTGCCGCAGCTACTGATCGATGGCCGCACCAAACAAATCCCAAGCGACGGAACTCTGCCACACCAAATCGACGGATCTCTCTCTTTCTCTACTGAGCAAACTAGACCCAAGGTGAATCTCTTGCCGCACAAATGGATCTCCAAATTTTCTAGATCTGAAAAAACATAAACGAGATCCAAACTCTGATAGAAGAAGAAAATGACAAAAATAAGAAAAATAAGGGGTGAAGAGAGGGGGGAGATGAAGGCTAGATCTAAGTAAAAAAAGAAGAAGAAGAAGAAGAAGAAGAAGGAAAAGGGGGAGGAAGTTAACGTGGAGAAGAAAAGGAAGGGGGAGGAGAAGAGATATAGAAAGAATACCTGGTGTGGTGGAGAAGACACTGCCGAGAAAAAGGAAAAGGAAAACGAGAAAGGGGGAAGGAAGATAAGGGGTATTTTAGGAAGATTGGGTATCAAAACGTATAATGGGAACTTTAATTCCGGACGGAGAAAAGCGTAGAATGAGAACTTTAATTCCGGACGGAGGGAGTATTTAATAGTGAAATAATGGGGGGTTGGGTCGAGATGTGAATTTAAACACTCCAATACTTGGCTATCAAGAAACAAGGGAGTTGTGTGGTTTATTCGCTACTTTGAGTCTTTGACTAAAGTTTCAATTTTTCAAATTTGTAACAATAAATAAAAAAACAGCATAAATATACGGATTAGCTATTTAGATTGTGTTTCAACTATTCTTTTTTGTAATATCAATATACTAAGATGCACAAAATAAATATAGACTTTAGTACTACGAAAGAATTCGCCTTTCACTTAAATGAAGGTGGACTTACAAAAATTTACGACACCTTTTATATTTCCATCTCCCGAAAATTCATATGTAATGAAACATCAACCAATTTAATTTCAGACGTTTTTTCCTTCCTTTGTTTTATTAATTTACCTAAATAAATTTCTCAATTTCTTTTAAGCAAAGACAATTTAATTCACATCAGTTCCTTGTCTTTTTCCCGGGTGTAAAAAGAAGAGGAAAACATTAACAAAGGGCGTATAGAGTATATTTTTAAAGAAACATTAAACGAACGACACTCGCTCATTTGGAACTTTTTCTAATGCTTCATTCACAAGATTGATGATTTCTACCCTACTCCCTACTGTATCCTCACAAAATTGAAATATAAGATTTCAACTAATTCCTAGTTATCAACATGACCTCACTATATTTACATTCTTTCAATTTTTCAATAATTTTTTTAAATATCGTGAAGTCAAACCATTACATTTATTTAGAAATAAAAAGTATGGAATATTTTGCATTATTATTTGGAAAATTCTATTTGTATCCCATATTTGTACTCCAAGTGCCTTTGCTCTGACATTAAATGTAAGTATAAAACTAGACATTTTATGTCAGGGTAAAGTTTTGGAGTACAAAATGAGGTATAAATTGGAACGAGGGTAGCACGCTCCTTATTATTTTTTTCAATTTGGATTTTGGATACAATTTTTGCAAACTTGGTTAAAATAGTTGGCAAGCTAGCAAGTGAATCATATGCTAGTATAAAAACAAAATAAAAAGGGTGACACTTCAATTGTTACCTACTCCTTACGTACGGTATAATACAATCCAAAAAAAATACGAAATTCATTTCCCCGCAACCGACGGCGGCAGCTTCCTCATGAGTATTCGCCCTGCTTTTCACGGCGGCGCCGGATCGTCGAATTCACCGCCTTCTACTCCTCCGCCCAGCGCCGCCCCGCCGCGAATCGGAGACTTCGATCCGGACTTCGTCGTCATCCTCGCCGCTCTTCTCTGCGCAGTAATTTGCGCCCTCGCCTTAGCCGCCCTCGCTCACTGCGCCTGGATCCGCCGGATCTCTGGCCGAGACGCCGCCGCATCGCCGCCGCATGCCAACAAGGGACTGAAGAAGAAGATCCTCAAGTCGCTCCCCAAGGTCCGCTTCTCGCCGGAGCTCGCCGCCGAATTCTCCGAGTGCGCCATTTGCCTGGCGGATTTCGCCGCCGGAGACGAGCTCCGGGTGCTCCCGCAGTGCGGTCACGGGTTCCACGCCGGATGTGTCGACACCTGGCTCGGATCTCACTCTTCGTGTCCGTCTTGCCGACAGCTCCTGGTGCCGCCCCGGTGCCAGAAGGGCGGCGAATCGCCGGCGGCGACATGTTCGCCTGTCGATTACTTAGCCGACACCAGATTTGCTCCCAATAGTGTTTATCACGTAAATCCCTTTTTACCTTAATTTACCTTATTCAGTTTACTGCCTTTGCTTTGTACTTTTAGACCGTCAAATAAGAAATTGCACATAACTCACTTTCTTTGGATTAAGAGCCACTTTGACCAGATACGAAAATAACAAAAAAAATGACGAATAAACAAATAAAGTAGTCTAAAATAATTTTTACCATCCGTTTCTTTAAACCCTTCCATTTTTAACTTTTGGCAAAAATACTCCAAAAGTAAGAAAAATATGATTTTGGTCGACTTTCCAATTTTGCCTCTGATGTGCTGGGTAAAAGTAAGATGTGATAGTTTGGTTATTAGTGAAAAAGTATGATGTAATAGGTAGGGTATGAAAAATTAAGGGTAAAAGTGGTTTTTTAATAGAAAGTTGAAGTATTTTAGAGAATTCAAAAAAACGAAAGGGGAAAGGCTTTGTGGAACGGAGGGAGTAAAAGAGAATTTAAATCACAAATGATAAGTTTGTAAAGTTTGTGACTATTTTGGGCCTATTTGGGAATATCTTTAGAAATTAGCGTTAGTGTTTTGGATAAATTTTTAACGATGCAAATTACTTTGAAAACGCTAACGCTAAACGCTGTCCGTAGATGTGAACCTATAGCGTTAGTCTTTTTCAAAACGCTAACACTAATCGCTAAAACTATTCCCAAAGAAGCCCTTTATATGTGAACCTATATTGCTCTGGTTGGAAAGTGAAAAATGTATGGATAAAAATTGCCTAGAAAAGAAAAAAGATACGGAGTATTTTAAATCACATATCACTATCATACGGAGTATTTTTTAAACAAATCTCCTAAGATTGCAGTAAAAACTATAAAAAATCAAAATAGGAGTTTTAAATCTTTTAAATAGGAGTAGTACTATAGTGGCCGCCGCCCCTATACTCCACACCCTCCACATCTTTATCTCTCAGGGCATGTTTGGTGAGTACAAAAGATATGAGTTTTCATATCTTTTGATATCATATTTATTTTTTGGTGTTTAGTGAATCTTTTAAATAAATAGTTTTGATATCTTCTAAGTTTGGGAGTCATCAGTGTAGGGATTTGATATCTCCATCAAACATCCCATCGTCCGCCTACCATTGAAATCGCCAACCACCCATATTCCTGGCAACTCCCGTCAATCACTACTTAATTTGTGATTTTAAATCTCTCCAAATAATTTCATTTCAGATTTCAAATTTTTTCATATTTCAAAATCAAATCATATCATATTTGAAAAACTCAACAAACAGGCTCTCAGTTATCCCTTCCTTCACGTAGCGCCATGTAGGAATGACAATTCTTACCCGACTCGATGGATAATTGATTCACTAGATTGATCCGTTCTCGTGGGAAAACCCCAAATAGAAAAGGATGAAGGATGGACTAATGATTGATCGGGTCGGATGCGGCTTGAGATGTTTCACACCCGTTATCCGATCAATCACCCGACACATTCATATTTACTTTAAAAAAATTGAAACTGAAATATTACCTTTGTTGAGTACATAAGTTTTTTCTAGTTTCGAATATATTCCATTTTATCAAAACCTAGTTTGTAACTTAAAAAATTAATTTTTTGCAGGATTTTATCGCAATAAACATCGTTAACCTCTTATTTTTCTAAGATTTTTCGTTGTTACATGCTTTAAAAATTTTCTTTTCATGAGATTAATGATTAAAAAACTACTCTATTACTTAATTATATCACTTGTTTTCACTCGCTTAACTTGTGAGTGATAGATAGATCGAGTGATGGGTAATTATGTAACGGATGATAGATGGTTGAGATGATGAATATGAAGTCGATAGATGGATGAGGGAGAAGCTTCACTCGCCTAAAACCCGACCTGTTGCCATCTCTTGCGCCATGTCCCACCCCTATACCTAGGTCTAGACCAAACCCGGACCCTAGAAAATTTAGGTGTTTGGGTTTCGGTCCGATCCGGTTCAAACCTGAAAATGATTTAGGTTCGTACCGATTAGACCAAATGATCCTAATAATCCTACTGGACCTTAAAGATCAAATACTAAAACTCTACTTTTTAAGTTGTGTATTAAATTTTGATGCTCTATTTTAATAGAAATCTTAATTTATTTAATTAAAAATGTTTTTTTATTAAGTACTTTTTAAAAGAAAAGTTTGAAAAAAATGTTTTACATTAGTTTTAATGATTCTACATAGAAGTAGTTCATATTGTGTATCTATTTTTAGGTTACCTATTTTTTTCTATTTGCACAGCACAAAGTAAAAGCCTCAAATATATTTAATCGATCAAAATAATTAAAAAATATGTACTCCCTCCGTTTAGAAAAACCCTTCCCATTTGATTTGGGGGCAAAAATAAGGAAGTGTTAAATTATAGTTGATTTCCAATTTTGCCCCTGATGTGATGGGTAAAAGTAAGATGTGATGGATAGGTTATTAGAGAAAAAGTATGATGTGATAGGTATGGTATGAAAAAGTAAGGGTAAAAGTGATTTTTTAATAGAAAGGGGAAGTGTTTTGTTGGAAGTGGAAAAAATGAAAGAGGAAGTGTTTTTGAGAACGGATGGAGTATTTTTATTCGGTCCGGATCGGTTCGGTGTTAAATATTTTGGTCCGGTACGATTCAAACCCAAATAGATTTTGGTCTGAACTTTGATCCGTGATTTTATTCAATTCAGTCTTCGATCTGATTGGGTTTGATCCAATGTTGGACTAATGAAGAGCCCTACTTGCATGCATGTTGGCAATTCAAATTGCTTCTTGGTGTTGTGTTTTTGACATCACTTGATTAGCTTTTGGATGTTGACATTGTAAATCATATTTTGGCATTTGACATTAATTTTGATTTTATGCAGTGTGGCGTATATATATAGTTGGGACTTGGGGTTTGGTACTATACTACTATGGGAACACAATGTGATTTTTTTGGCATATATTTTAAGGGTTTTATATATTTAGCATTGTATTGATAGTTTTTGTGGCTTTGTTTGGCACTTCAACAAGAACTATAATACGGAGTAGAATGTGGCGGCAAATCGATTTAAAGGACTTATTTTGGCGATAATACATAATCTAGCTATTTGAAATATGTGCACTAAATAGTACTCCCTCCGTCCTAAAATTAACTTTCCAGTTTGACTTTTGTAGTCAAACTTTTTAAACTTTGACCGTATATTACGGAAAAAATTCATTGAATTTTCACATAAATTTATTAGCAATAGATTCATTTTGAAACATTGTTTTGAAATATATAATTTTTATAAAATATATTTATATAAAAATTGAGATACTGATGGTCAAAGTGTCGCATTGGAGACCGTGAAAAGTCAAATGAGAAGTTAATTTTAGGACGGAGGGAGTATTAAAAAACTTAAGTCATATTCTTAAATAGTACTTAAATTATTTTATTCTCTAAATAACACTTAACAATATCTAAAAGAGAAATAATGTCCAGTGATTGTGAATATTTACTTGAATAATGCCTAATGGATAATGATTAAAACTGTTACATTGGGAAAAAATACATATGATGCTATTTAGAGAAAATCATTATATTTTAGTGCTATTGAAGTAAATTTCTTTTTGTTTTGCCCACAAAAAAGTTAATACAAATAAACTAATTCCGCCATTTTTTTCATCTGAAGTTTCTTTTCAACGTATTAGAAAAGAGAAATTTACCTAAATAGAACTAAAACATAATGACTTTCCCAATATAGAGCCATATGTTTTTATTTCCCAATGTAGGATCTTTGGTCATTATCAAGTAGTCATTATTCAACTAAATGTCTATCATTACTGGACATTATTCCTTCCATTAGGTCATTATTAAGTCCTATTTAGGGAATAAAAAAATTTAAGTCCTACATTAGGAAAGTCATTATGTTTTAGTCCTATTTACTACAAATTTCACATTAGGAAACACATTTACTGCTTCCGTCTCTTTTATACTCGTATGTTTCTAATTTGACTTTTAAGATCAATTTTTTAAATAAACTTTGACAACAAATTACAAAATAAATATATTGAATTGTGATATAAATTTAATATCAATAAATTTATTTTGAAACATACGGAGTATATAATTTTTAAATATTATGCTTTTATAATATTCCTTCGTCCCAAAAATTTCATCCTTTTTTTTATTTGTCTCACAAGATCATTCTCATTTCTATTAAAAAATCATTTATACTCATACTAATTTTTAACTTACCTATCACATTATACATTTTTACTAATAATCTACATATCACATCTTACTTTTACCTATCACATCAAAATTATTTTTGTAAAATTAATACTCCCTCCGTCCTAATTCTTTCTTCCCAGTTTGACTTTTTCTCATTTTTAATTTTTGGCTTTGACTTCAAATTTTACCCTCCTTAAAAAAGATTTTTTGAATTTTTTTTTGCAATCATTCAAAATATAGAGTTAGAAGATAATTGGTGTAAATACATGAGGGTATAAATGTCATTTGTCATCTTGTTTTTCTAATGGAAAGGTAGTTTTAGGAAAAAAGAAAAATTGGAAGAAAGTTTTAGGAGAGAGGGAGTACAAAACATCTCTCTCTTTAATTTCCTAAAAGTTAAAATAGAAACATCTTTTTAGAATAGAAGTAATATACTATATCTATAAATAAATAAAGACAATAATGATTAAAGTATTGCATGATATTCAAAAGGGACAAAAGAAGTAACCACTGAACTATGTAAGTAATTAATTTAGGACAAAGTATGATGTTTGTGAGTGAGAAAGTATACATTGCATAGAGCATAGAAATATATGTTTATGGTGATGATGAACATCTAATTAGTGAGCATGATATTTGGGTTTCTCAATGGTTTGAGCCACACATGATGACCCCTACCTTCATCAGCTGCTGCAATTGATGATGATCTACCTAATGAGGATATACTCCACATCACATTTTTATTACTAGCACTATCATCCTTTTTTGCATGAGGAAATATCAATCCTCCACCCCAACCCCCTTTTGAGTTCCTCCCATTATTATTATTATTATTATTTACAAGTCCATTCCCCATCAACCATTCCATTGCACTTCTCATCCTCTCCTTCTCCCTACCTATATTATTGTCCCAACAACTCCCATTATTATTATTATTTTTGTTTCCCTTTCCTCCTCCTCCACCTCCTCCACCACCGCTGCTGCTACCACCACCACTCCCTTTCATGAGTATGCCCGCTACGTGCAACTCTCCTACTTCCAACCACCCCATCTCTCCACCGCCACCGCCACCACCACCACCACCAGAGTTGCTAACAGCATGGATTAGTACGAGCATTGGACCACCGACCACCTCGTAGTGCCTCAGTGGGTCCCGCAGCTGGACGACAAAACATATGTCCATGTTCTCGCCCTCATTGTTCCCTCTCGTTAGCCACTCTTGGAACGAGACCGCACGTTCGAAAAGAGTGGCGACTCCGTTGTCATGTGCTGATGAAACATCAAAGCGCGGCGGCGGTAGGGCTTCTTCTCGATCTACTTCATCTTCGTCGATGCCGGCTTGGATTTTCAAGGCTTCGACGGTCACCTCTTCGAGTTTCCGCACTGATAAGCCTAAAACGTCTTCTAACGCCGTCGTGCACCTCTCCTGGCTCTTGTCTCCCCTGTTCATCGCATTTGCCATTGATTTGACCACAGCTAACGTGCGCATCTATCACATTATTGAAACATAGCATGAACTTTTAATCATCCCAAAATTTTCTTATTAGTTTGACTTTTTAATTATGTCAAATATTTAAAATTTGAACATAAATTAACAAAAAATATATATTGAATCAACATATTTCTTCCCTCATAAAAAGATGTTCTCATTTTGACTTTTAAGAAGTTTAAGGGAGAGATTTTTTGTATTGACTTTCCAAAAATGCCCTTAATGTGATGGATAAAAATATGATCTGATGTGTAGATTATTAGTAAAAAAGTATGATGTGATAGGTATGTTAAGAATTAAGAAGGATAAATGTGAGTTTTTAATATAAATGAAAAAGATTTTGTGGGACAAGGTAAAAAAACAAATGGGAATGAGTTTTTGGAACGGAGGGAGTCTAAATTTAATATCTATAAATTCAATGAAATACTAAATTTTTTAATAATAAATATCTATATACTCTCTCGGCCCCGTACATCTTCCCATTAGTCCTTTTTATTTGTCTTCCAAAGATCTTCTCATTACCTTTTTTAATACCATATCTATCCCAACTTTATTTATTTATTACACTTCACCACCTCATTCAATAAATTAAACTCTACTCATTTTCATTAATACTCCCTCCGTTTGGAAAAACCATTCTCATTTGATTTGGGGGCAAAAATAAGGAAATATTAAATTGTAGTTGATTTCCAATTTTGCCCCTGATGTGATGGGTAAAAGTAAGATGTGATGGATAGATTATTAGAGAAAAAGTATGATGTGATAGGTAGGGTATGAAAAAGTAAGGGTAAAAATGGTTTTTTAATAGAAAGGGGAAGTGTTTTGTTGGAAGTGGAAAAAATGAAAGAGGAAGTGTTTTTGAGAACGGAGGGAGTAGTATTTTGGTAAACTTTCAGTTTTTTCAACTCTCATTAAAATTACAAAAAGTCAAAAATGAGAAGATCTTAGTGGATGTGTGTCTATGCTTATAAGCTGGTCAAAACTATTTATAAGCATTTTTAATTTATAAGTCAGCTGATGACATGTTTTTGTGTGCTTATAAGTTAGAAAAAATAAATAGGTCTAATCCACTTATTTTTAGTTTAATTTTTTCGAAAAATATATGGAGGGAAGGAGTAGTGTACTTACAAAAGAGCTTGAGGAGGTGGGACTGCGGCGGCGGGTCTCGGCCATGGAGGAGGGGTTTCTTATTGTTCCTTGTTGGTGAAGGATTTGAGAGGCAATGCCTTCAAAGGCAATCTGCTCTGCACTCTTTCCCTTCAGCTCTTCAATGGGCATCAAAGTGGAAAGGAGAGAGGTCATCCCTTCCACTCCCAAACCCGCCGCCGTCCTCTGTAACGCCTCCATAATATTATTATTAATCCCCCCCGCCTTCCCATTATTATTCATTGGTGCGCCGTCGTCTGATTGCAGATGATGAATATTAAGAACCAATGGTTTTGACATCTGCATGGCCAGTCTCGGGCCTTCCCTTTTTGCCCCTACTACTGCAACATTATTTCCTACCTGCTTATAATGCTGGGGAAATTTAAGAAAATATCTGGGTATGAGTACACAAGAAGAAAATTACTCTTTTAATTAAGAAATATTTGCACTAAATAGCACTAAAATTTAAGTCATTTTCAAAACAGCATTTAAACTATTTTATTCCTTAAATAACACTTAATAATGTCCAGTGATGACGAACATTTACTTGAATAATGACTAAAAGTGCTACATTGGAAAAAAATACATGTGATACTCCCTCCGTTTGCAAAAAGACTTCCTTTTTTGACTTGGAGCAAAAATAAGGAAGTGTTAAATTATACTCCCTCCCTCTCAGAAAACTTTTCTCCTTTCTTTTATCATCCGTCCCAAAAAACACTTCTCATTTCTATTAAAAAGTCACTTTTACCCCTTACTTTTTCATACCTTACCTATCACATCATACTTTTTTACTAATAATCTATCTATCAAATCATACTTTTACCCATCACATCAAAGGACATTTTTGGAAATTCAATACCAAAATACACTCCCCTTAAATCCCTCTTCAAAATCAAAACTTCCATGTTTTCCGGGACGGAGGGAGTAGTTGACTTCTAATTTTGCCCCTGATATGATGGGTAAAAGTAAGATGTGAGGGATAGATTATTAGAGAAAAAGTATGATGTGATAGGTAGGGTATGAAAAAGTAAGACTAAAAGTGGTTTTTTAATAGAAAGTGGAAGTGTTTTGTTGGAAGTGGAAAAAATGAAAGAGGAAGTGTTTTTGAGAACGGAAGGAGTACTGTTTAGGAAAAGTAATTATGTTTTAGTTCTATTTACTTAAATTTTTCTTTAATTAATAAACACATGCAGAGATTAAAAAAGGAGTGCATTTCATGAAATAATGAAGAAATATATTCCCTCCCTTCTCAATTTGATTACAATTTTTTTCTCTCTCTCCTCTCGATAACTTTTGTTTTTTTACGCAATTTTATTAAGTATTCGATAACATAAAAATTCTTGTCACCTCTTGTTTTGTAGAATTTTTAGCGTAATTTTTTTAAATGTAATTTTTATTTTCTTATCAATATATACCGATTTGTAAATAAAATGATCTAAAGAAGTGAGATATTTCTCCTCGTATACTCTAATTTGTAATCAAGTTAGGGACGATAGGAGTAAAAGGTAAATACATACCCTAAGAGGATTGATGGAAGCAAGGAAACCTTCATTCCTTGTTAGAACAACGCATCCCAGTCCATCCCCAAGTTCTGCTAATAACCAATTATTTCTCTTTTCTTCTTCTTCTTCTTCTGAATCCTCCTTCTCATCATCATCATCATCATGAAGCTTTTCAATAAACTCCCTTGTGATCATTTCTTCTTCTTCTTCTTCTTCTTCTCCTTGTTTATCCCGCCAGTAGTTGCCTTTGTCCCCCAACAAGATGGACTCCAGTTCTTTGATTTGTTGGGCAATGGAATCAAGCACAGCCATACGAAACCTCAACTTATTCCCATCACCATAACGACGACGATGATGATGCATAACTTCCTTGACCACAACCTCGTTCGAAACCGCGTCGTCCCTCTTCCTGCAAACCTCCTCCACCTCCACGCCCTTGTCCACCACCTCGTACTCCACCCCCGGCGGCATGTCTTCCGTTATTCTCCTTGTCTTTGAATCCCGCATCGTCGTCGTCTGGACACTGAACGATGTTTTCGACTGTCTCCGTGCGAACGAACACGAGCGTTCTCCCTTCTTGATTGCTACGGCGTTTTGTCGTCCACGAATGTACGTCCCGATGCCATCTTTCTCCATTATCTGAAAACTCAGTTTCAGATTGACCTTTCCTCCCTCGGCCTTTCCCGACAGGTTGAAGCTCGTGTCCCATTTTCTTATAGGTGCGTCTGCATGTGCCGTGAAGAAAAAAGGGTTAGGTTTTGAAAATTCTTTGCTCTCAATACAATTTGATAATAATTAGTTTTATTGAATAATAAAATTTTATTTCATATCTATAATCATACAATTATAAAAGAATTAGATCAAGGAAAACAGTAAATAATACTCCCTCCGTCCCAAAAAGATTGGTACATATTAACTTTTTGGAAAATTAAGGAAGGGATATTTTAGTATTGACTTTCCAAAAATACCCTTGATGTGATGGGTAAAAGTAGGATGTGATGGGTAGATTATTGAGAAAAAAGTATGATGTGATAGGTAGGGTATGAAAAAGTAAGGGGTAAAAGTGGTTTTTTAATAGAAATGTAACGGACTTTACGGGACGCAGTTTTTTTGAAACGTGTCGGATTTTTTAGGACGGAGGGAATAATTTCTTGTTTCCTATTAGCATGTAAAAACAAGGGCCAACTTAAGGGAAAAAATTATAAAAGTTACCAAACCATCCCACACGGGTGAGCTGGGAGGAGAAAGTAGGCCTAAATAAGTAGCTTAGTAAATAAAATACATCCTCCTTTTTTGAAAGATTGTTACAGTTTAACTTTTTTGGTAAAATTGTGGTATTTTTTTACAATGAATTAAATATAATTTAAAAGGATTAAATATGATAAAAATTTGATATTTCAAAACTATATTTTAAAATAAATTTGATTTTATTAAGTTTACATTATAACTGAATATACTTCTTTCATAAATCACAGTCAAAGGATGCTACAAATTGTCCAAAAAAATTACGGAATAAACTATAACAATCTTTTAGGAATGGATGGCGTAATTAAATGGGTTCAATGTAATTCACTAGGATCATAGGAAGTTTTTTTAATTGGAATCCTAGGAGGCCCATTAGTATGTTGGTTATGAAGCAAATTAATCATGCATGTACCACTATAATACCTTCAAAGCTCTTCTCTATAGATTCTTGAATAAGCTTGCTTAAATCCACATAGCTTCTTCCACAATCAAGCTCTCTCGAACCATCGAACGCTAAAGCGAATATCACGAACGGTCGTGGTTCGAAGTTCACGCTCGTCGTCCCGCTTCCCGGAGAGAAATACACGTGGCATGTGACGAATAGTGTCTCCTCAAATTCGGCGCCTCCTCTGGAGACTTTGGATGGCAAAGTCCTCACCGCTCCGCTTTTCGAGTCCTTCTTTTCGACGCAGACCACAAGGCGTTGCCCGTTCATTGAAGCGGGGAGGCTCTGAGCTGCCACCACTTCAACGCAGAATAGACAGCTCACCTTCTGCTTGCCGATGTGGGAGAGGGCCCGCATCGGCTTCCAGAAGCTGAAAATCCCACCTTTTGTCTTCGTCTTCCCCGTCTCATCATCGTCGCCAACGAGCTTCTTCTCCCCAGAACGCCAGTAAGAGAACGACGACGCGTGTCTAGACCGGAGTTCTGGGGCCCGCGAGGTGATTGCATCATCACCGCTACCGGTTTTTCCTGCAGGAAACTCTAAGCATGCAGCCTTGCAGGTGGTGAAAGCAGGTGAGCGGTTGAGGGACGCGCTCAATGCTTCCAACTCCTGCAAGAGCTGTAAGCTGCTGGAAGAATGTTTTGGGACCGAGGAGTGTTCCATGGATATTATCTATTGTCTATGTTGCTCTCGATCGATCTAGGGATGAAAATTATTTATACAATAAATAGTGAATAATAAAGAGCATTGAAGGAGAAATGAGGTAGGAAAGGTTAAACGAGTGATAAATATAGGGTGGGAGGGAATTGTATCTCGTGCATGCATGCTTGGTGCTTTCTGAACCAATGATTTTGTACGACATTAATATGTGAAAGATAAGGAAACAACAGACAACGTTTATATTTGGTCCTTCTTTTATCTCTTTTTTTGTTTTTTCTTTTTTAATTATTATTGTTTTAATTATTACTATGATTTATTTATGAAAATTTTTAATAAATAGCACTAAAACATAATAATTTTTTCTAAATAGTATCACATGTATTTTTTTTCAATGTAGCACTTTTAATCATTATTTATTAGTCATTATTCACGTAAATATTTGCCATTACTATACTGAACCGTCTGAACATCATGAACATTACTAAATGTTATTTAAGGAAATGACTTAGTTTTAGTCTTATTTAGTGCAAATATTTCTTTATTTATTGTCACTATCGCTCTCACCCTCTGTCACAATTAAATGTTGGTTAGCGGTTAGGTGCAAGAGATGGCTTGACTTTTTACCCTTTCGTCGTTTGGTAACTTGGTTTGAAGAGAAGGGTTGGAAATAGAAATGTTTGAACGATAATTTATCTTTGGTGAACAAGTGTTAGGAATTACTATTCTAGGAAAATATAACTAAGGAGTACGTTTTATATACGCCATTAATGAATCTTCTTCTTCTTTATCTTTTGAAATCTTATCTTAAAAATCTAATTTCTCACTCAGTCCCAAATACTCCCTCCGTTTCCAAAAGAGATTCCCTTATTAACTTTTTTGAAAATTAAGAAGGTATATTTTGGTGTTGACTTTTCAATAATATACCCTTGATGTAATGGATAAAAGTAAGGTTTGACGGATAGATAATTAGTAAAAATGTATGATATGATAGGTAGGGTATGAAAAAGTAAGGGGTAAAAATGATTTTTTAATAGATAAGGGAAGAAGTTTGTGGGACGAAGAAAAAACGAATGGGAAGATATTTTAGGGACGGAGGGAGTAGTTTCACTATGGAGCATTAACTTTTCTAGTCAATTTTTTTAAATTTTTATTACAAATTATGAAAAAATACATTTAATTGTAACATATGTTTAGTATAGTTGGTTCCTATTATTAGAATATGCACTCTTTGTGCCAATAAATTATTTTTATTTTTACTTTTCATTGGTCACAAAAACATTTCACTTACAATTAAAATCTTCTATACACCTATACTAATAATTATTAATATATATATTCTTCATTAATCTACTTATCTATTCTATTCTACTTAAATCCAACTATTTTCAAAAGTGAATTTTTTTTTGGAACAATAATGTTAATTACTACTCCATTCGTCCCAAATTAAGTTGTATTCACACAACTTCAAACTTTATTCTCTTTATTTCTTTATTTTTGTTATTCATTTGATAAAATAATAAAATCATGTTACGTCTTGTTTTGTAGATTTTTTTTTGTAGTTTTTTAATAAATAAATTTTATTTTTTAATTTCGCTCAAATTCTTAAATAAATTGTATTGAAAATTGTTAGACAATAATACTAATATTACTTCTAGTATTATTGGTTATGGTAGTGTTTGATTATTAGTCAACTTCTTATTCCAATATTTCAACATGGTATCAGAGTCATCGCTCTTGGTGACCTAAAAGAGCTTTTTGCTTCGTCGCCGCCATCGGTAATTCTGGCGACGGCGGCTCCACCCTATTCACCCCTATTTTCTTTTTTTTCTTTTATCCTCAAATCAACTTCTCTATTCAAATGAAAAAAGAAGAAGAAAACCTTGTTGAAATCACACAAAAAAACCATAAAAGGAGGAACTTCTCTCTTGTCATCTCCATGGTTCTTCAAAAAATAAACCCCAACTCCTCACAAACTCTCTCAACTCATCTTATCTTCTCAAAAAAGAAATAGGGCACTGTCTAGATCCAAGAAAAAGACAAAGAATGTCAAAGATCTTCACTCAAACAAGCACCTCCAGTAGTCTTCCCTATTCTTCTTTGACGTCAGCAGCTACAAGTGCACGTCAACCTTTTCTCTTCTTCCAACGACGTCAGCAGCCACCGGCGCACATCAGACTTCTCTCTTCTCTAATGACTTCGGAAGCCACCGGCGCATGTCAGACTTCTCTCTTCTCCAACAACGTTAACAGCCACCGGCGCACGTCAGACTTCTCTCTTCTCAAAATTTCCAGTTTCTAGCTAGTGTCCAAGCTTCCTCTTGCTTCAGCAAGAGTTCAGCTTGAAGGGGGATGTTAGACAATAATACTAGTATTACTTTTGGTATTATTGGTTATGATAGTGTTTGATTATTAGTCAACTTCTTATTCCAATATTTCAACAAAAGTAACTTCAGTCAAACATCAAAACAGTCGATTTAAATTGAGACAGAAGAAGTAGTTTTGATAGATCTAGTTTTATACTCCGTAACATTTATTAAAGTGTCACATTCGTGATCATGAAAAATTAAAAGTATAGATCTTTTTGGGATGTTTGGCAAAATTTTCAACGTTTAGTTATAAATTTTGAAAACATTGTGTAATGGCAATGGTTCTTTTTAAATTTTTCATGTAAATCTAAGATTTTAAAAAATCATTCAAGAGCGTACTATTTATTTAAAACGTTATTTTCAAACAAAAGGTTTATTACAATTATTAGGGAGTAATTTTGAATTGAAGTACGTTCATATGTACAACTGTTTACCAAAGGGCAATAATAGTATGGTCATTTATTGTAGCCGCACCGTACCTTATCATGTTGTCACCCAATCAAGGGCCAGGCCCAAAGCCCCATTCCATTATCAAGGGCCAGCCCCAAAGCCCCATTCCAAAGGGTAAACAAACTATAAAAACACATTTATTTAAATTTTACTATTCCTTCGGTCTCACAAAATTTTTTTAATTTTAATGCCCTGGATGATATGAGTAAAAGTAGATGCAATGGGTAGATTGATAAAGAAAAAAATGTGATGCGATAAGTAAGTTAAGAATTAGTAGGGTAAAAACGGAGTTTTTAATACAATTGAGAAAGATTTATTGGGACGGATGAAAAAAGAAAAGAAGAAGGTTTTGTGAGACGGAGAAAGTATCATTTTTATTAAACCCAATGGATATAATATATACACCGTGTTTTAATTTTATGACACACAAGAAATGAAAGAGAATAACACATTAATTGGTTCAAAGAATTTGAAAGGAAAAGAAAACAAAAAAAGATGGAAATTTTTTGTATCATTATTTGTTAGAGAAGAAAAGAAAAGAAATTGAAAAAACAAAACGTATTAAGTAGATAAAGAAGCAATTTTTTTTGGTGAGGTTAAACAAGTGAAAACTATTTTCTTTTTTCTTTTCTTCTAAATTCTTTGAACAAAGATAGTGTTAAAGAGTTTAAATTAAACCATGAGACAGGTTATATCGGAGACCCCTACATTGTGGGAATCAAAGTTAAAGGTTGATAAAAAACTAATTGTAAATTTGTAACAGAACATTTCGTTGGAGAAACAATATTCATGGAACCAATAATCATTAAAACTCCTAATGTTTCGCATTCTCAGCCTTTTATAACGTTGTAATAATACAATAAAATCCTAACCCACAATTTGTCTTAGGTAGAGAAGAAGAAGCAGCTAATTAATGATTAAGAAAGAATAGAATTAAACGTTTCCAAATAAAATTGCGATATAATAAACCCTAATTAGGAATAAAAATGGGGAGTCAGCAGCAGCTAAGGAAGGAGGTAACAAAAGAAGAAGAAGCCTCGTCATCAGGATTATTATTGCCCATGCAGAGCAGCTCTTACGTTAAACATACCGATTTGGAGGAGTACAAGCTCCATGCTTACGTCGGCGGTGCCGAAGATCGCGGCGGCCTTCATCCACGGCCGGTTTCCGGCAATGGCGGCGCCTGCCCACCAATGATCGACGGCGCCTCTGCCATCTCCGGCCAAAAGATTGCCGCAGCAATTGAGAAGAAACTCGCGTGATTCTTCATTACCTAGCTCCCATAAACAAATGTTTCCTATGTCTCATAGAGATGTTCTCATTTTCACTTTTAAGAGATTTAATGAAAAGATGTTTTTGTGTTGAACTTTCAAAAATATTGATAGATAAAAGTACGATGCGATGAGTAAATAATTAGTATAGAGGTATTATTGATAGGTAAGGTAATAATTAGTGGGGATAAAAATGATTTCTTAATAGAAAAAAAAGACTCCGTAGAACACAAAAATAAAGACAAAAGAAGATCTTTTTGAAACAGAGGGAGTACAAAATGAAGAACCCATTTTTCTTAGTGTGCACATTTTTCTCTCTGCTTCGTAGGGATCGGAGAATAAATTTGTTTGATTTTGTCGGGAGAGTCCGTACCCATTAACAACCACCCTTATAAGTTATAAGGGCTTGTTTAGTGAGTTTTGGAGAATTATATTTGCACGTACATTATCATTATGCGCTCTAATCTCAAGAAAATCGATAAGAGCAATATGAATTCTTAAATTTGAAATTAAATTCCTGAAAAGATTTGAAATATGTATGTGGTGGCACGCGGTTAGCAATGCCAATTGCCAAACAAAATAAATAGTAAAATTTGCACTAAATAGGACTAAAACATATTGACTTTCCTAATGTAGGACTTAAACTTTTTAATTCCCTAAATAGGACTTAATAATGACCTAGTGAGAAAAATAATGTCCAGTAATGATGGACATTTACTTGAATAATGACTACTTGATTATGACCAAAAATCCTACATTGGGAAATAAAAACATATGGTCCTATATTAGGAAAGTCATTATGTTTTAGTCCTATTTAGGTAAATTTCTCAACAAAATACCATGAGTGATGGAGTGGGGTCCTAAGCCAAGCTTTGCCTAGGTTATTAAAATCCAAAATGCCTTTCATCCTAGCTTGTATAATGCTCAAGGCTTTTGGCCGAGAAGCAAGAGATTTTTTTGATTAATTAAAAGTCCAAAAAGAATGGATTCTGATACAATTTGATAATAACTTGTCTTATTGAATATTGAGAGATATGGCCCTATATACAGGGAATACAAGAGTAATCAAAGTACAACTAGGAAAGGAAAGAATAATCCTAGTAGGAAAGAAAAGAAGTATCCTAATTTAATTATACTTCCTAATATCCCCCCGCAAGCTGATCAACGGAGACGAGGGGCAGCTTGGAACATAAGTACTCAAAAGGAACTGGCGGAAGCGGTTTGGTAAGAATGTCTGCTAGCTGCTCTGAGGAGGAAACATGATGTGGAGTCATAGTGCCTGCCATAACCTCATCTCGTACAAAGTGACAGTCTGTGCCCACATGCTTCATGCGATCATGAAGAACCGGATTTTTGGTGACACAGATAGTCGACTCATTGTCACAGTATAACT
>OOIL02001013.1:354624-372489 GCA_900332095.2 Cuscuta campestris | reverse complement strand
CGGTTGATAAGATAGTTTGCTGTGGCAAGAGCTTCGACCCAAAAGGTAGTCGGGAGAGCAGAGTCGTATGGAAGAGAAACAACCGTTTCAATGAGATGACGGTGTTTCCATTCAGCGACCCCATTTTGCTCAGGAGTGTAGGGACAAGAGGTGTGATGAAGGAGTCCTAAAGTTTGAAGGAAAAGGCCAAAAGCGTTATTTACAAATTCTTTGCCATTATCACTTCGAAAAATTTTGATGTGAGAATTAAACTGAGTTTTAATCATTTTTTCAAAATTCACAAAAACAGAGTAAGCTTCAGATTTATGTTTTAGGGGATAAATCCAGGTAAATTTGCTGAAATCATCAACAAAAGAGATATAAAATCGAAAACCGCTACAGGAAGGAACAGAGGTGGGACCCCAAACATCAGAATGTATTAATTGAAAGGGCGCTGTGGCCTTATGTTCAGACAATTCAAAAGGTAAACGACAGGACTTAGAGACATAACATGATTCAAAATGTAAAGGCTCTGAAAACTGAAAACCTAAGGGAGACAAAATAGATTTGGCAATCGCAGGAGCGGGATAACCGAGTCTACGATGCCAAGTGGACTCTTGGATAGCTTGATACGCAACGGTTGGGAGTTTGGAAGGAAGTGTGTATAACCCATGCTCACAGAGGCCCTTGTACCGCACCTGGTTAGTAGGATTGTCCACTATCTGGAAATCATTGGCATAGAAAACAAGGGTGCAGTTGTTATCTTTGGTAAATCGATGGACAGACAATAGATTGGAGGTAAGGGAAGGGACATAATGAAGTAGAAAGGTGGTATTTACCATTAGGAGTATGGACACAACCTGAGCCAGAGTGTGTGATGGGTAGGGATTGACCATTGCCTACGGTAATAGCATCAGTACCGGTGTATTGATGAGGAGATTGTAGCTGAGAATAATCAGACGTGACATGGGTGTTGGCACCAGTGTCCAAATACCAGTTTGCAGAATGATTACTCGTAGATGCATGCATTGCACGGGGAGCACTGGAGGAGGAGTTCGCAGTATAAGAATCATCAAATCGATACCAGCACGCAGACGCAGAGTGACCTCGTTCTCGCAGATTTGGCAGGTTGGCAGATCCCGTGACGGTCGACCGTTTCCCTGGGACGGTCGACCGTTGTTCCTTTCTCCACGTCCGCTGTTGTATCCACGTCCAGGTGACGGTCGACCGCAGTAGCCTCCTCTACCGCGACCTCGACCATTTGTAGCGAGAAGTGCTGTGCGAGGTTCGGTGATGGTAGACTCGGTGAGGCTGAGTTTATTCTCCATCTCCAGGTTTATTTCTTCGGAGATCAGCCATCCAGAAAGCTGATTTAACGAAATGTTGGTATTGTTCATGCGAATGTTTTGCTTAAAGGATGAGTATTCGGTGGGAAGACCACGAATAACAGCATTCACCACATCACGTTCAGGGATCTCTTCTTTCAAGGCATCGAGATCCAAGAGAATAGTTGCCACATCATCAAGGTATTGTGTCAACGATGGTCCAGGAGGTATACTCTGGATTAGGGACGGTTTTATCGTTTTTGGAGATAGTTGGCGACGGGGCTGCTTCATGACCATCAATCCATCCAAGGAGGAGATTAGCTGAAAGAGCTGTCTGGACATTGAGAGACCATGCCGGATAATTTGTTTCGGTGAGTTTTTCTGGGATTAAGTTGTGGAGACTCCGAAGCAAAAGTTTTACTCCGGAGGGTAAGGACGCCAAAGGATCCGACGGGGCTGCCATGATGGGCGGCGGTCGGAAAAAAAGAGAGGCTAGGTTTTTGAGAGCCTTAGCTCTGATACCATGATACAATTTGATAATAACTTGTCTTATTGAATATTGAGAGATATGGCCCTATATATAGGGAATACAAGAGTAATCAAAGTACAAGTAGGAAAGGAAAGAATAATCCTAGTAGGAAANAATGCACCAAGTTTTCTTTTTGCAAATGGTAAGGGAAGAGCAATAAATCTCCACGTGTCATGCTACAATTCCCCCATTTGCGGTTGAGATGCTCCATGACTGATGATATTTTCTTTTGTGTGCTGAGAGTGAGCTCCAGGAAAGGAAAGAATAATCCTAGTAGGAAAGGAAAGAAGTATCCTAATTTAATTATACTTCCTAATAGATTCAATAAATTGTTGCCAATAATCAGGTCTGCTCAACATATATAAACATTATACTCCCTCCGTCTGTGAAAAAGGGATATTTTGATTGTTAAGGGATTTAAGAAAATTACATTTTGGTGTTGAGTTTTCAAAAATTTCCTTCAATGTGATAAGTAAAAAATATGATTTGATGAGTAGATTAATAGTGAATATATGTGATGTGATAGGTAGGTTAAAAATTAGTAGGGGTAAAAATGACTTTTTGATAGAAATGAGAATTTTTTTTAGACAAATGAAAAAAGAAATGTGAAATTTTTTTAGGGACGGATGGAGTTTTAATTAAACTAATTAAACTCCAATACAAAATAAGCACCTAAGAAAAAATTAAAGGGCCATTTATACTAAACTTACACATCTTAAAATTAACATACTCCCTCCGTTTCTTAGAACCCGCCTTCCTCTTTCATTTTTTTCTTTTCCTTAAAACACTTCCTTTTTCTATTAAAAAACCACTTTTATCCCTACTTTTTCATACCCTACCTATCACATCATACTTTTTCACTAATAACTAAATTATCACATTTTACTTTTACCCATCATATCAGGGGCAAAATTGGAAAATCAACTAAAATTATACTTTCCTTATTTTGCCTCAAAGTCAAAACAAGAACCGTTTTAAGAAACGGAGGGAGTAATTGATATTCTCTCCGTCTAAAAATTTCTTTTCCGGTCTGACTTGACATGGATATTAATAAAAAATTGAAAAGTGTAAATATTTTTAATGTGTTACCCTTGATGTGATGAAATAAAATGAATACTGTAGAGAAAAAGTACGAGTATAATTAATGAGACATTCATTATATTTTTTTTTTGCGAAAGTAGAAGTAAATTAAATTTAGATATATAATACTTCCTCTGTAAAATACACTTTTATAATTACGGCCATGTCATATATGTGTATGGAACATGAACAATAAATTATGAGGATATCAAGTAAATAAGTTACTATACAAATTAAATCACAAATTAATCAAGTCAAAATACTCATAAATACGTAGTACTACGTACTTGTATTGAATGCAGTACACGATCCATTACACTCTGTATATCTTTATTATTAGTGGTATAATAATAATAATAGTAAAAAAAAGCAGCAGTATAGTATGGATCCATCATATTTTTATCCTTCTTGTTTGCTTAATATTAATAATTACAGTAAATAAGTAGGGAGTAAATAGAGTTAAAATGAAAATTTAAAAGGCATATTTGACAACTCCAGGAAAATGGGTGTTGATGAAGTAGTCTTCCCAATCGATACAATTTGGATCGAAGAAAAGTGTGTCATCATCTCCGCCGCTCCTCTTTCTAATTTCCATTCTCAGCCCCTTTGTATTTGTGTCGTCAAAACTGCACCCATTCAAACACGTACGGTTTTACTTCGTCATGCAAAAATTGTACAAGGGGGAAATCTATAACTAATGTATAATAAACCGTCAACTAAAACCGATAAAAGTCAAGTGAGCCTATCACACAAGTTTAAACTGGGTGGCGCTGAGTTTCGAACCCGTGACCTCTTAGTTAACGAGGCTCTGATACCATATCAAGGAACCAATTCAACCAAAAGTTCAAGCTTGTGGTTGTGGCCCAGGAACAGTTATTTATATTTATGTACTCTAACACGCTCCCTCACGTGCAGGCGTGACTTCTTTGAGCCTTGCACGTGAAACCTTAATTTTTTTTAAACTGGGTGGCGGTGAGTTTCGAACTCGTGACCTCTTGGTCATCAAGGCTCTGATACCATGTCAAGGAACCAACTCAACCAAAAGCTCAAGCTTTTGGTTGTGACCCAGGAATAGTTATTTACTCCCTCCGTTTGCAAAAAGACTTCCCATTCTGATTTGGAGCAAAAATAAGGAAGTGTTAAATTATAGTTGATTTCCAATTTTGCCCCTGATGTGATGGGTAAAAGTAAGATGTGATGGATAGATTATTAGAGAAAAAGTATGATGTGATAGGTAGGATATGAAAAAGTAAGGGTAAAAGTGGGTTTTTAATAGAAATGGGAAGTGTTTTGTTGGAAGTGGAAAAAATGATAGAGGAAGTGTTTTTGAGAACGGAGGGAGTATATTCTAACAGCGCGATAGGCCTATCACACAAGTTTATGAGATTTCTATCCTAAAATCAATTGGCGATAGGATCGGAATAGAGACCATTGAACTTATATGTTGGGCACTTTCTTGTTTCTTTTCCGATGTGGGAGAAGTTCCCAACAAAAACACTTGATCTTTCATTTTTTTCTCTTTCACCAAATTTTTTTATTTTTTATTAAAAACTCACTTTTACTCGTACTAATTCGTACACTACCTCTCAGATCATATTTTTTCACTAATAATCTATTGGTCATATCATATTTTTATCCATTATATGAAGAGTAACTTGAGAAAGTCAATCAAAAGTAAACACTCCTTATTTTGGCATAAAGTCAAAATATTGAAATAGGAATGATTTTAGTTAACGGAAGGAAAGTGTAATAGAATGGGGAGTAGTAACGTACATGCCGTAGAAGAAGACGTAAGGCTTGTAAATTTCAGCAAATCGGATGACCATGTTGATGCTCTTTTCAACTGACCTGCACCTTTCTTCAAAGTAATGGTACAATATCATGTTCATCACCTTCAACACCTGCACCCCAGGCCAACAATTCACTCCTCCAAAATTAATTAACATGCACCAACAAATTACTCCGTATTAATTTACATTATTATTTTTGGTTGAAAGATTGTAGGGGGCCATAAATCTACATGCACAAAATCTTTCCCGTCTTGACTTTTAAAAGATTTAAGAACGTATACTTTGGTGTTGATTTTTCAAAAATATCATTAGATGTGATGAATAAAAGCAGGATGTGATGGGCTGATTAATGATGAAAAAATGTGAGTTAAAAATTCATTAGGATAAAAATGATTTTTTGAGAAAATGAGAAATATTTTTTTGGACGATGGGATAAAAATTTGTGTGAGGGAGGAAGTAAATAAAAGGGGGTGTGTGCACTGTGCAGTGCTTGCCTGCAAAAGGGGGAGATAACGGAGTGCGATGTAACGGCGTAAACTGGTCATGCTTGGAAGCAACACATATTGGCGAACCCTAACAAGGTCTCCACTCTTTGAAATCCACGGCGTTTCAGTGAAGTAACGGAACAACATGTTCATAACATCAAAGAGCCTCAAAGGTTTGCCATTGTTGTTGCCAGAAGAAGAAGAAGACGAAGAAGAGCCAACGTGATATATCGGTGAACATGACGACGACCAGCACTCGCTATGCTCATGAAGATGATGATGATGATGATGCACAATAATTGATGCCAGCATTGAGTTCACCACCATATCAACTGGAATCTGCATACATAGCACATTTGATATTACTCCTTCCGTTCCAAAAATACCTAATTTATTACTTCCTCTGTCCTATAAAAATGTTCCTATTTTGACGTTTAAGAAATTTAAGGGAGAGATAATTTTGTGTTGACTTTCCAAAAATATCTTTGATGTAATAAGCAAAAGTAGGATGTGATTGATAGATTATTAACAAAAAGGTATGATGTGCTAGGTAGGTTAAGAATTAGTATGGATAAAAGTGATTTTTTAATAGAAAATGGAACGATTTTGTGGGACAAGAAAAAACAAAAGAAGATGAATTTACCTAAATAGCACTAAAACATAATGACTTTCTCTAAATAGCATCATATGTTTTAATTTTCTAATGTAGCACTTCTAGTCATTATCTATTAGTCATAATTTAAGTAAATGTTCACCGTCAGTGGACATTATTCCTCATTCTAGACATTATTAAGTACTACCTCCGTCCCAAAGAGATTTACACATTTTGACTAAAGTTGAAATTAAGGGAGAGATAATTTTGTGTTGACTTTCCAAAAATACCCTTGATGTGATGGGTAAAAGTAGGATGTGATGTGTAGATTATTAGAAAAAAGGTATGATGTGATAGGTAGGGTTTGAAAAAGTAAGAGGTAAAAGTGGTTTTTTAATAGAAATGTGTAGGAGATTGTGGGACGCAATTTTTTTGAAAGGTGTAAATCTTTTTGAGACGGAGGGAGTACTATTTAGGGAATAAAAAAGTTTAAGCCCTACATTGAGAAATAAATTAAGTTTTAATGCTACTTAGTGCAAATATTTAAAAAAAAGAAAGGAGAATAAGTTTGTGGGATGAAGAGAATATGAGATAATTACATAGAATTGTAATGCAAATTTAAATAGAGATATTAATGATTGAATGATGTTTGGGATGTAAAGAGTATTTAATTATTTGATGATCTTTATAACTAATAGTAAAGTGCAAATATAATGTTGAAGCTTATGGTCAGAATTAATGTCACTTTTTAAATCAAATTTTTGACACTTTTTGACCGACCACAACTTGTGACAAAAGTTTATTTAGTCATAATATAAAAATAATATAACTGAATTTATTCCAACTTTTATTTTTGATACATATCACATGCATTTTTGTACGAGCTGAGTAACATTTATTTAAAGTAATACTCCCTCCGTCTTCGAAAGAACTTCTCCTTTCGTTTTTTCTTTGTCTCCAAAAGAACTTCCTTTATCTATTAAAAAACCACTTTTATCCCTTACTTTTTCATACACTACTTATCATATCATACTTTTTTTACTAATAATCAACATATTACATCTTACTCTTACACATCACATCAAGAATATTTTTGGAAAGTCAACACAAAAATATCCCTCCCTTAAATTCTCAAAAAGTTAAAAAGGGAATTTTATTTGGTGAAGGAAGGAATAATATAAAATAAACTTTAATTCTGGGACAGAAGTAGTAGTAGTGATTAATTACCGCATCGAGTATTGTGTTTGGATCGCCGAGCATGAAATTTGATTTTCCCTTACCATACATCAGCACAAAGATATCTATGGTTCTGCAAAAATTATAATTTCGTTTCATTAGTTTATATTGCTAAAAGCAAGTGAGGCAATATAATTATGTGCATGCATGCAAGTATATATACGAAGTACTCCGTATTAATTAACTACGTATAGTACGTACTTAATTATCATCAGATCCGTATAGTACGTATACATATAATTAATTAAATAAATAAATTACCTAGCACCTTCAATCCAACCAGGAAAAGGTTCTTTGTAAGTACTTGTGATTACAGTTGGACGTAATATAATGACGCAAACATTCTCTTTCAACCCAAATAACAACATTTCTCCCATTGCCTTTGTGAATGAATATGTGTTTGGCCATCCATGCACCTTTGCCCTACATAAACATATTTTATCATTATTCTTACTCCGTCTTAAACTTTAATCATAAGTTACAGAAAAAAATCCATTTAGTTGGTGGATAATTTACACAAGAAATATTTGCATTAAATAGAACTAAAACTTAAGTCATTTCCCTAAATAGTACATAAACTGTTTTATTTCCTAAATAGCACTTAATAATATCCATAATGTCCAGTGATGGCGAATATTTACTTGAATAATGACTAATACATAATGACTAAAAGTGCTACATTGGAAAAAAATACATGTGATGTTATTTAGGGAAAATCATTATGTTTTAGTGCTATTTAAGTAAATTCCTCTTTACACAAATGAGACTTAAACATATCACTTTTTTCTCTAAATAGGACTAGTCCTATTTATTTTAACGTTTGACAATGAAAGGTTCTAAAATGTCTTGCCTTTAAAACAAATGACCTATTACACAACTCAAGTAGAATAAGACATTCTTAAAAATAACTTGAATAGTCATTGAAAAAATCATTCATTATCCAATACTTGTTTCTAATAACCATATTCGTAGAGTCATTCATATAATCAGTCATTATCTAATACTTCTTGTTAATAAGGGCATACATGGCAAATCATATGAAATTATATGTCATAAAGGGAATAAAACATATTTGGTCCTATTCAAGGAAATGTACTACTCCCTCCGTCCCACGAAAAAAACTTCCCATTTTAACTTTCAAAGGAATTACGGGGAATGTATTTTGGTGTTGACAAAAATGCCTTTTGATGTAATGGATAAAGTATGATGTGATTTAATAGAGAAGAAGTGTGATGTGATATATAAGTTAAGAATTAATAGGGGTAAAAGTGACTTTTTAATAGAAAAGAAAATGATTTTTTTGGGATGGATGAAAAATGAAATTAAAAGAGAAGAGTTTTGTGGGACGGATGGAGCATCTTTTAGTCCAATATGGAGCAAATTTTTCATTTTAGTTGTGATAAAAATTTAATCATAAGTTACAGAAAAAATGCATTAATTTATTCATTTTGAAACAGAGTTTCGAAATATCTTATTTTTATAAACTATATTTATATACAAATAGAGATACCAACCGTTAAAGTGTAACATTATTATAGACCGTAAAAAGTCAAATCGAAAGAAAATTATGAGCTCGAGTGATTTTCTTTTCTTGATCTACCCTAGTGTGTATCAAAAAGGAAAAAAGAACGAAAGAAAAAGGGTGGACCTTTGAATGCCCAAGTCTTTCATGGCAGATTTAACATCTTTTTCGGTAGCATTCTGGGTTTGAAGCTCCATTAATTTATCCTCTATCACTTTTTTCTCCACATCAATGTCTAATTTCGAGGTCCCATTTAGCGTTTCGCCCAAAATGAGGGGCTTTTCTAGTATTATTCCATTCCCCTCGCCACAAACATATGCTGCAAATTACTCAATAAAATAGAATTAACAATAATAATCATAAATAGATAATACTCCATCCGTTCTCAAAAATACTTCCTCTTTCATTTTTTCCACTTCCAACAAAACACTTCCCCTTTCTATTAAAAAACCACTTTTACCCTTACTTTTTCATACCCTACATATCACATCATACTTTTTCTCTAATAATCTACCCATCACATCTTACTTTTACCCATCACATCAGGGGCAAAATTGGAAATCAACTATAATTTAACACTTCCTTATTTTTGCCCTCAAATCAAATGGGAAGGGTTTTTTCAAACGGAGGGAGTATCAATATTAATAATTGAAAACAATTAGTAAGTATTTATATATATACCGGTGGATACATGGACAAGGGCGATGTTCCCTTTAAAACAATTCTTGGCGAAGTTGAGGACGTTCATAGCTCCCAATGTGTTAATACTCATGGCAACATCATACCTACATCATTTTTCATATAAAATGATTTATAAATAACTTCAGTAACGTGAAGATAATTTTTGGATGGAAAGAATAATACTCCCTCCGTCCCTGAAAATCTTTCTCATTTATTTTTTCATCCGTTCCAAAAAACACTTCTTATTTATATTAAAAAGTTACTTTTACCCCTTACTTTTTCATACTCTACCTATCACATCATATCTTTTTACTAATAATCTACCAATCAAATTCTACTTTTACCCATCAAATCAAAGAACATTTTTGGAAATTCAATACCAAAATACACTCCCCTTAAATCTCTTCAAAATCAAAACATCCCATGTTTAATGGGATTTGTGCACTTATACTCCGTCCATCAAGAAAATAGCTGCTCATTTCATTTTCTACAGTCTCGAATATAATACTCCGTATTTTCACTATTAATATTTGTATTTATTCTCCTTCTGTCTCACAAAACATTTCTTGTTTTGAATTCTAAGGGATTTAGGATGAGTGTATTTTGGTATTGAATTTCTAAAAATGCCTTTGGAATGATGTGTAAAAATAATAGGGCCAATAAGAAAAATGAAAGATGAAAGGTTTTGTGAAACGAAGAACGGAGTATATATAGGTATGATGTGTAAAAATAATAGGGCCAATAAGAAAAATGTAGAATGAGTTACCTTTCGTTAAAAGTGGTAGTTGCAGCAGAGTTGACGATGATGTCAACCTCTCTCAACATTTCATCTTTTACCTCTTTGTTTTCAATGCCCAAATCTTCAAAGGAGACGTCGCCGGCCACCGGAAACACCTTCTCTTCCAACATGGCGGCGAACAAGTCGCCGCCATATTTCTCCTTCACCACACTAAACAATTCGCTCTCCACCACCTGATGAACATTTTACCTACGGACTCTTAATTAATCTTTACTTAGTATAGGATTATTGTTCAGTTCTAGTTTGATGTTTTTCGTCAAACTGCAATACTTTTTTCCTGTATTAAATACTTGTATAATTTTAAATAAATAAAATTATAAAATTTTTATATCATTTCAAAACTGCTCTCTCCGTTTCTATAAATACTTCCTATATATATTGACTTTGTGCAAAAATAAAGAAGGATTATTAGAATTGACTCTCCAATTTTGTCCTTTTCAATCAATTACGGTACTCTACCATACCTTTTGCAAAATCTTTTACTCCTGCTTAAACCACATTACATCAAATTTGTCTTAATTTCTGTGTTTTCCATTTTTTACTTTAGTTTTGGGACGTAGAGAGTAATAAATGTACGTATACGGTATTAGGGTTTTATTACCTGATGGATAAATCTTTGTTTGGCAGATGCGGAATCTTTGGCTCTTATAAGGAGGAAGATCTTTTTTACATCTGGTTGTGTTCTAAGGATTTTCTCTACCAGCACTGCATCATTTTGGAAAAAGAAAATATGCAAAAATCCAATCTTCCACAATGGCTTCTAAATCCAATCAAAATTCTTAAAATTCAATTTAAAAATAATCAAAATAGACAAATTAGGGCTTGACTTCATTAGACAAGCTAGCATGTACTATCTAGGTTTGAAAAAATCATTCTATTTGGCTATTGAAAGAAATAGAAAGTATACTCGTCTAATTTGTGATTGGCTTTTCAGTTTTGCCCTAGGTTTGATGTGATAGGTTATACTCCCTCCGTCCCATAAAGATGGGTACGTTTTGACTAAAGTAGAAATTAAGAGAGGGATAATTTTGTGTTGACTTTCCAAAAATACCCTTGATGTGATGGGTAAAAGTATGATGTGATGAGTAGATTATTAGGAAAAAAGTATGATGTGATAGGTAGGGTTTGAAAAATTAAGGGGTAAAAGTGATTTTTTAATAAAGGAAAAATTACCCAAAATAATCCCAACTTTACCCGGTCTTTAAAAAATAATCCCACCTTTCACTGTGATGCATAATAATCCCAATTTTATTGAAATTTGCCAATTTTGGGTCGCCGTTAACTTTCTAACGGAGGGTTAACGGAAATGCCCGTTTTAGGCAACAAAATGAAAGTTGGGATTATTTTTGATGAATTTTTGTTTGTTAATTTTTTTTGAAATTTTTATTTAAATTTTTTGAATTACTTTCAACCTCCATTTCTTTTTCTTTTTTAAAGATTATTCTTACCTTAGAAAAAAAATAGATATAAAAAATAATGAAAATGAGAAAAATAACTAAAACCATACAAAATTAATCAAATAAATAATGTAATCAATAGAAATTAAACAGAAACTGGTAAGAAATAAAATAAATATATACGGAGTGGTGGGTTTTAACATTTTACACAATATACAAAGTCTTAATGTACTACTTTTTTTAAAAGAACAAGCCGTCCGGTAAAGTTGGTATTATTGTAAATAATTTTTTCAAAAAAATAAGAAGTGATATGTTAATACTTTGTATAATGTGTAAAATATTAAAACCCACCCGTATATTTTTATTTTACTTTTACCAATTTCAAGTTAGTTTCCATTGATTACCTTATTTATTTTATTATTTTTGTATCATTTTAGTTACATTTCTCAATTTGTAATTTTTTACATCTATTATTTTTATTTTTTAAACTAAGACTAATCTTTAAAAAAGGAAAAAGAAATGATGATGGAGGTAGAAAGTAATTTAAAAAATTTAAATGAAAAATTTAAAAAAAAATAAAAAAATAAAAATTCATCAAAAATAATCCCAACTTTCATTTTGTTGCCTAAAACGGGCATTTCCATTAACCCTCCGTTAGAAACTTAACGGTGACCCAAAACTGGCAAATTTCAGTAAAGTTGGGATTATTATGCATCACAGTGAAAGGTGGGATTATTTTTGAAAGACCGGGTAAAGTTGGGATTATTTTGGGTAATTTTTCCTTTAATAAAAATGGGTAAGGGATTGTGAGACGCAATTTTTTTGAAACGTGTAAATCTTTTTGGGACGGAGGGAGTATATAGTTTAGTAGAAATAAAAAAAACTTTTTAATAGAAACAAAACTATTTTATTGCAAAAGTAAAAATGATATAGAAAGTGTTTTTGAAAAGAAAGGGAGTATAAAAGTCAACATAAACACATGCATAATGAAGATGAAGCATAAGTATTACAACTACTAAACTACGGAGTACTATAAAGGGAAGACATTAAATGCCATGCTAGTTCGCATATTTAGGGGGTGTATTCAATTAAGAGTTTATAGGATTTCTTAAGATTTTCAAAATCAGGAGGTATTCAATTTGGATTTTCAAAAATCTTTTAAAATTTTGAGGTATTCAATGTAGATTTTCTCAAATCTTTAAAAATCATGGGGTATTCAATATAGATTTTAAAAATTCTTAAAAAATCTCTAAGTATTCAATAATCCATGATTTTTAAAACTCCATGGACTTCGTTGGATTCTTTTCCAAAATTTGCCTATCTAAAATCCCTTCTTACAAGGCCAGATTTCTAATTTTCCACTGCAAAAATTGACAATTTTGGCCGAGATGGGAGGCGCTGATTTCTGGAATTTCATCTTCTTGTCTCACCAGTCGGTTTCATCTTCCGTTCTCACCACTTCGCAGATTTATTGTGGCTAATATCTGGAATTTCATCTTCGTGCCTGCAATTTTTAGACCTTCGCCTATTTCTTTTGCAACTTCGCCCATTATCATTGATGTTCATAGCTATTGAATTGTTCCAGGCCATTGTTCATTTTCATTCCCAGGTGTATTTGTTCCTTTTATTTCCTTTACAACTTTGTTATGGTGTTGTGAGATTTGGAGAAAGATAGCTTTCTAATGGGGTTGTTCTTCATATTTCGAAGATGAGAAGACGAAGGGTAGGAGCATTATGCAGAAGAGTTCCGCTGGGGTTTGAAGATTCTAAAGAAATTGGAATTCATGAAAATCTTTTAAAATCTTTCTGATAAAATACATTAAAATCTACCTAATTCTGCATAGACTTAAAACAATCTATTGATTTTACAGAATCGATGAATTTTAAACAATCTATTATAATCTTCTAAAATCGTAATTGAATACACCCCCTTAATGTGAGAAAATATAAATATTACCTAACTAAATTTATTTTAAGATGCACTTCCAACTTTTAATGCATCAACTTTTTTGTAACATTGATTTATTTGAAACTATATTTAATTTGTCGTAGAAGTGTGTCACAATTTGAGTAAAATAAATAAAAAATGGGACAATAATTCTTTGAAGAAAGTAGAATGATAAATAAATAATAAATAGATAAATACATAAATAAATAAATAAATAGGGGGTAATTATTAAATAAACAATAACTATATTGCACATAATCGATAAAATATATTGAAGAACCTTTGGCAAGGAAACCAGTGGCGCCGGTGACCAAGATGGTTTTGTCTACGAAGAACTCCATTTGATTTTATTAAATTATATTTTTGTAAGACTATTAAATTATATATATTTGATTAAGATGTAATACATAGTATATTTTTAACGCATGCACTAATAGAAATAGAATAGCTTTGTGTATATTTGAGACTCAACGCTTCATTTTGTGGGCTATTTATAACACTACTGCGTACGTGTGACTACCAAAAAAGAAAGTAACCCTTCCGTCTTATTGATCTCTTTAAAGTAAAATTTACACTAAATAGGATTAAAACATAAGTTATTTTCCAATGTAGGACTTAGACTTTTGTATTCCCTAAATAGGACTTAAAAATGACTAGTGAGAAAAATAATGTCCAAGTAATGCTGGACATTTAGTTGAATAATGACTAATAGATAATGACCAATGATCCTACATTGGGAAATAAAAACATATGGTCCCATATTGAAAAAATCATTATGTTTTAGTCCTATTTAGATAAATTGCCCCTCTTTAAACTCCTTCCCCTCCATCCCCAAAATATAGTTAGAGTTTGATTTTTTTTTAGTTAAATTGTGGCATTCTTTAATTGCGAATTAAGGAAAAAAAGTTTATTTATAATGTAAATTTAATAAAATTAAGCTTATTTTAAAATATAGTTTTGAAGTATCAAATTTTTAAAAGATTTAATTATTTTTAACTATATTTAATTCATGGTCAAAAAGTGCCACAGTTTGATCAAAAAACAAACTATAGTAATCTTTTAGGAGCAGATGGCCTATGTACCTACATGTTTTGTTAGAGTCTATTCCACATCGGAACGTTGAATAGAAAAGTTATCGGTATATAAGCTCTTGAGTTTAACTAACTAATCGATTGGATTCAATCTTTTAATGTGGTTCAGCCCAAGTGTCTTATTGCTCAATCCAATTCTCTACCCAATCCTAAAATTTTATCATGGTATCAGAGCAGGTTTTGGCCCACCTCATTTGTCAAGGTGTCCGTCTAGACGTTCATTCCTAGCGATCCGTTTGTCTTTAGCACAGTTGTCCGTATGAAGTATGTACCCAACGGCCTGTGGCCCGTTTAACACGATTGTTCGTCTGGAAGTCCATACCCAGCGGCTCGTGGTTCTTTAGGTGTTGGCGCTCAAAATAATACTCCCTCCGTCCCATAAAGTGTTACTCATTTTGACTAAAGTTGAAATTAAGGGAGGGATAATTTTGTGTTGACTTTCCAAAAATACCCTTGATGTGATGGGTAAAAGTAGGATGTGATGTGTAGATTATTAGGAAAAAGGTATGATGTGATAGGTAGGGTTTGAAAAAGTAGGGGGTAAAAGTGGTTTTTTAATAGAAATGGGTAGGAGATTGTGGGACGCAATTTTTTTGAAAGATGTAAATCTTTTTGGGACGGAGGGAGTAATAATAATAAAGGGAATGTGAGTTTATTTGCAAGTGGTCAACCGGTTAGATTCAAAATGGCCCGGTTGTCCACTTGAGGGGGAGTGTTAGAGTCTATCCCACATCGGAACATTGAATAGAAAAGTTATCGGTATATAAGCTCTTGAGTTTAACTAACTAATCGATTGGATTCAATCTTTTAATGTGGTTCAGCCTAAGTGTCTTATTGCCCAATCCAATTCTCTACCCAATCCTAAAATTCTATCATGTTTAACAAATTTTATGTTTTATTTATTCAAAATTATATCAAAAGATCTACTTCTGTCGTACACTTCCGCACTACCGCTCTATAAAGATGTTCTCATTTTGATTTTAGGAAGTTTAAAGGAGGAATATTTTGTGTTGACTTACAAAAATATCCTTCATGCGATGGTAAATTAGAATGCCACATGTAAATTATTAATAAAAGAGTATGATGTGATAAGTTGGGCAAGATTTAATATGAGTAAAAGTAATTTTTTAATAGAAAGAAAAAGACTTTGTGAGACACCAAAATAAAAAAAGAGGAAGAGTTTATGAGACGGATTAAGTATAAAATTAGAAATGACATATTTATACGTTATTTAAGTGATTTTTTTTCTTTTCTTTTTGATGCAAATCATTTAATTAGAAAATCCATTTATAAAAATAAATCTTGTAAAAGTCAAAACAGGAACTCCTTTGAGATTATTGGAAAGTATATGTTTATTTAATGATAGAAATTTATTTTTTTATTTTTTAATTAATGTAAGTATGTGGCATGCATGCAAACTTAGTTAATTAGCTCTCACGTAATGGAGGTGTCGGTCGGTGGCACACCATGCAATTAAGTTCCGTAATTGCTTCTACCAGGAGATACCATTACCTATACCCTCCACTTTTGTTTATTTTAGACGTAATTTAAATATAATTATTTATTTATTTATTTTAGATAATCTGGAAAGCACTCTAAAAAATTAGGGTCCTGTCCTATAATTTCATTTTACTATCTTCCCTCCTAAAGAAAATTCACATGAAATTCTTTTGTTAGTCCAAAAAAAATCATATAGTACTATTTTGGCCTTTTCAAATAGACAAAATGATAAATATGGCTAAACCAACAAATAAATTAATAAACATAGCCGCGGCCAACAATTGATGATATCCAAAAGCGGTATCTTACGTAAATTCAAAAGTTGTGTCTTGGTGAAACGGGACTTCTATTTTGGGACAGAGGAAGTACTCCTCATCCTTAAAATGTGATTGTATGACTTTTCTTGGTAAAAAAATTAATCGCCAACTTTGACTAAAATTTGTGTGTGTGTGTGGGGGGGGGGATATGCAGTTATAATGTGAACTAAATATCATTATTATTATTTTTGAAATAACATATAATTATAACATTTATTTATGCAAAAAATACACTACATAATTATAAACCATCCAAGTGATGCATTGAAGACTGTAAAAGTCAAATTAAACATGCATGCCTTTTTGGGACAGGAGTACAAGATGTCAAAGAACAAGATGTTACCCAAGATACTTCAGCCAATCCAGTAAAATCTTTCACCACGTCTGAAGTAGACGTGTAAGGTACACGTTCTGGATGTGCACAAGCTGCTGCATCAACTGTTTTCCCATTATCAAACTCCCCCTGCAGAGAGAAAGAAAACAAAAGACCAGTATGAAATACTACCTCTGTCCAAACCAAGCGCCATATTTGACAAATGTACAATTTTTTTAACTATGGTAACTTTTTTGGTGGGGGAGGGATGACTAGTTATTTTTTTTACTCTGTGTGAATATAGAAACAAATAGCCAAATTGAACCTGTAGTGGTGTGCCCAACACAGCAGTAGCATTTCTCAAATTTATCGGTTTGCTAGTATCTAAAGAAGTGGGCTTGGAAGACTTCTGCCACTCTTCACTGTGAGAACGTCTCTGAAACGAAAATGCATCACACGTATCTTCAGCGCCCCATATTGTTGATAACTCAGATGGAAGGGCAGTATGGTTAATGGCTATGTTTTGATGTTTCTTTATGTGAGCAGCAATTGCTGCATCAAAGGAGTCACAGCTGAACGGTGTATTATGAACATAGTTAGAACTGCTAGTAGGTACACTGGAAGTAATGCAATTGCCACACTCAGCATCAGGAGCTTCAGAGAGTAGTTCTCCAACACTTATGTTTGTAAGGCTGTCAGCCCATTCCCCGGCACATGATGTAATAGGTTTGGTAAGCTACAAGTTAAAGCGAACCAAAGCAGAAAGGAATTTAGAAGCATTGAAAGGAGTTATATAAAGGTAAATAAAGGGGGGGAAGAATAGTCAAGTAGATAATGTGAAGATACTGGTTCACAGCATAAAATTTAACCAAGAAAACAAAATATACCACTTCTGCACGTGTCACTATATTTTCAGAATTTCCCCAAACCGCAGCTTCAGGGTGATTGGAACTCATTGAAACATTCATAGCATTCCCACTAACACAGCCATTCACCTCTTTAGGGGAATCAGTTGAAGAAGCTGGTAACCCTGCACTTTGTTCTTGCATGATGTTCATATTTTTTTCACATCCCCGTGGTATAACAGACAATGATGTTACCAAAAATGTTGCCTCGGCGTTTGAAAACCAACCATACCTTGAAAATGAAGGAAAAAAATCAGCCACAAATTTTGATATTTAGACATTTTCTCTTCAAAAAATGAAAATAACAATATATGACCTGAGACGAAAAATAGGAGGCCTTCCAATTAGTGTGTATACATCTGAAGCAGTGAGTGTA
>OOIL02001013.1:347272-354163 GCA_900332095.2 Cuscuta campestris | reverse complement strand
AAATAACAATATATGACCTGAGACGAAAAACATGAGGCCTTCCAATGAGTGTGTATACATCTGAAGCAGTGAGTGTAGAATCCTTGGTCCATTTCGGAAAATGCACCAAGTTTTCTTTTTGCAAATGGTAAGGGAAGAGCAATAAATCTCCACGTGTCATGCTACAATTCCCCCATTTGCGGTTGAGATGCTCCATGACTGATGATATTTTCTTTTGTGTGCTGAGAGTGAGCTCCAGATACGGATTGTGGTTATCCTACGAAAAGGTTGATAATAAAATATATAAACTCTGAATGTCCATGAACGATTGACACAATCTAAACACCAAACTAATTTTATATTGGTGTTTACCAGTTCCAACGCTCTTCTTGTGCCATCATCAATAGGAAAGAGTTGGAGTTTAAGTTTCTTAGAGCTTTGCACATTGAGCTCATTGAATGAATTGCGTAACGAAGTTTGAAAAGCGTGTGGAACTTCTCCTCCTTGTTCCAAACCATTTTGCACTGAAACAATGCGAAGAAAATTTGGCACCAAAAACAACGTAAGTTCCCACTAAATCGTAATGGTGACGCTTGCAATTTTGAAAACCATCACCATCATCAGTTCACTCACCATGTGTATCCTGGAACGTTGTGTCATTGGTTGTACGCTCCACATGTTCAGCAGCATCCGCAACCAATGAAACACCGGCAATTGCAGCCTTTTCCCATCTTTTATATGCAGACGTGGATACAGCATCTGGCTCAAATTGTAATAGCAAATCAACCATCAAGAAAGTGTAAAGACTTTGGGGGCTCTGATAAGAACAACTTAAATACTCCGTAAGAGAAAACACCCAGATATGTAAGCGAACCACCAACCCCATATATTTTTTATTTGACTCGGTGACTCCATTTACTGGCCGAGTAGCTCGGTGGGGGTAACGAGTGAAGAGTTCAGAACAAAAAATGAGGAAAGCAGCTAAAAAGTCCAAAAAGGTGGATATAAGCATAACACCAACCTTGAATCAAAAGACTTATGAATAAGGAATTTAGGATTTACGAACTTAGGAATTAGTGATGGCATATGGAGTCTGAACAAATGCAGTCAGGCACCTAAACTTCGATGTGGATGATTGTATCGTCTTTAAATGTTTTACGAGTAATGCTAATGGTTGGATTGTAGTTTGTATTTATTTAGATATGTATAATCCCATGACTAATATTATAAGATATCTCTTACGTGACCAAATAATCATCAACTACTCTTGGTAGTCAGCATACAAGCTGCTCGGCATTTGGCTGAGTGCCTGAGTAGCTACCGAATAATGCATTAACATATTCTATACAGCTCCCCTATGGAAGTTTTAATGGAATGAAACGTTTGTCTGAACAAAACATTTCATGTGCCAGCTTTCAATATTGTTCCATTAAACAAGTGTCCCCATTTAAATTTACCAATGAGAGATAAGGCAACCTATAACTAAGACACAGCATGAATGAGCATAATTAATTAAAATGTGTTACCTGTCTTTCGCCGATGTCTAACAGTTTTAAGAAGAGGAGATGGCGCTTTAGAGGAAGTGTTACTGGAACCTATATTTACATGGCGCTTTAGCAATGATCCTTTTCCGGGACCATATTTCTGCATGTCTTGAGTGTCAAGAACCACTTTAACATGCTGGTCATCGTGACCAGATGCGCGGCCTTGATTTGAGACAGAAATAGGGGAAGCTGAAGTGTTCTCCCCTTGAGAAAAGCACCTTCTTACATTCTTTTTTCGGTCTTTCAAGAGTTGATTCTCCTTTAAAACAAAACAGAGCAGTCATATAAATGCCATGGTGAATGATATAGACACACGAAACATCAAGAAGTTCCTACTAACCAAGGTCTCGATGAATACTTTGAATCTCCTGGGCTTCAAGTGAAGCTTTGAAGCTTTACAGCTATACTTTTCCAGTAAGGACCACCTAGAAATTTAGAGATATACATATGATTAATCACATAATCCCTTAAAGGGAATTAGAGGTTTAATGATGTGTACAGATTTGTTAGCAAAACTCATATATCATACATGACATGCCTTTCTAATTATTATGTTTAGGGGGGATGTGGCTACAAGATTTTGAAATAGCACTCGTGAAAGATGGTAGGAGTCATCCCCAAAGAGTTCCATCAAAACCAGGGAGATATATAAAGTTACAAGGAAAGCAGACCCATTGCAAACCTCAAGATTAAAGTCAAAAGTGATATGGAGTAATAACTAAATGGTTACCAGCGCAGCATTGCAGCAATCGTGTCTTTTGAGTTTTTGGCATTAAGGCAGAGATTTGGCCCCAACAACTTGTTCATGCGCCTAACAAGACGATAGTAGTAGTGCCTAACCTGGAAGGTTGAAAGCAAAAGTGGACACAACGGCATCAAGATCATGGTTAATAGCTAAAGGGACATTAAGGTATCCGGTATGAATTCGCTTAGTATCCATTAATCACCTGATCCTTGTTTTTAGTATGAACACGACTGGTGATTTTTTCAAAGTTCTGCAGAGGAAAACAACACTTCTGGTTTCAGAATGCATATCATGAGGAAATAAATTATGACGAAAAGTTTGAAAAAAAGAATTGCCTTGCCAACATGTCGTAATGCTGAGAAAAAACTTTCCTCCTCTTCGCGCGTCCATGCAGCCCATTTTCTAGTCTCTCTTCTGACTGTTAGCATACACCCACAAGTATGTAGGGAAGAGCATTTTGATCACACAAGAGCAAATCATAGTAGAATAAAGTAAAAGTACGAAAAAATGATCCTGACATACCTGGCCGTTGAAGGACAGGACGATCTCTGGAGGGCATTACTTGCTCTGCCATAGCGTGATCCTGTGAGAACATTGTCTGTTCTGGCATATCATGATCTTGCGAGGATTCTATTTGTTTATGTACACAATCAACTTCCCCAAATGTAAATCCCCCGTCGTCCTTACGTGGAGATCTTCTACTGTGGGGGTCTGCATCACTTCCTAAAGTGAGCTGGACTTCCATTCCCATTTATCATCCGAAGATGCACTCTTGGCACCTATACAGCTATTGACACAATACTAGTTCAGATACCTAAATCATTAAGAGTTACAAGTCATTAACTGCAATTTAAGCATAGAACAGTTCTTCAGCGTACAAGATAAGATGACCGGAATTGAAAATTCACCATGTTCAATTCAATTAATCAGTAACCACATCCAAACAATCTAGGCGGATAAACTTATGGAACCTTCTTGTATAGTATCAATGAATTATCATCATATTCTATATAACACCGACACGCCATACCTCGGAAGAAATCGCGAGTCGGACGCTGCGCGCGGCGTCAGAGACACGCCAGACGGAGTGAAGGCGTCGGAATTGTAATTTGGAAGACGCCGGCAGAGGAGAATCCGGCGATAATGGGTCGGTTCTTTTTCCCCTTTTTTTCTGCGGGAGGGAAAACCAGAGGGACTCGTCGGGTCAGCTATGCGGTGGTTGGATCATGGATGGATACTCAGTCCGATCTGTGGTTCCACATCGTTCTTCAGTGGCTCGCTATGCCTGGCTTATCCATTAATTGGCCCATTAATCGGCTTGGGCAGGACATGGTTTCAAGTTGTTTTGTCTTGGGTTTTAATCAATTCGGATTTTATTTTGGGCTGGACAAGGTTTTCTTGTATTTTGTAAATATAGTCCCGGTCCATCTCTGATGTTGGCTAATTAACTAAATTATTACTCTCTTTGTCCCACTAAACTTTTCTCCTTTTTTTTCATCAGTCCTAATTTTTTTTATTTCTATTAGTTTTTAATTTTTTATCCTATACTTCGCATGGGCTCGCATATTTTTATATAAAATATATCTATAAATTTGATATTATATTAAAAACTGAAACTAAAATTAAATAAATAAGTGAATTGCTATTAAAGTTGTTCTATTACATTAACTATTGATGGAACACATAAATACTTACTCTATCTTAAAAAGAATTATATTCTTCATAATATAAAAGTTACGGAAATTTTTATTTATTTGAGCATTTTGATTGATTCTTTGATAAAAAAAATATAATCTTGTAACCTCTTGTTTTGTAGATCTTTTGACGTAGTTTTCAAATATATAGGTTTTATTTTTTTACTTTCGATTTCAATCTATTGACGCGGGCTACCGACATCGTGGGGAGGTCTCGTTGCACCCTCTTCTCGTTGGTGTTCTGCCGAATATTGATGTTGTAGTTCATGGCTTGTGCCGCCGTGTGACCTCTGTGGCACTGAACTTTGATGCACTGCTGATTGCCTAGCCACGATGTTCGTCGTTGATGTTTTCCCAATGAGGAAGAAGACTGCCATCAAGTACTGTTATCGACGCCGAGCTGCTGCCACGGGATTGCTAATAGTGGTGGTGGCGGCCAAAGAGGGGCTGATGTGGAGCGAGAATATTCAACGGGTTTGCATAGAACTCGATGAATAATCTTCTAGTTATACTTCGTTATGTTGTGATGTTTAATTGCAATGTGGTAATCGTTAGAACTTCATTCCTCGATATGCTACTATTTGTGTCAAATTGTATTCGTTTGTGTTGTGAATCTTATTGCGGATAAATGTGTAGTGAATTGAGAATGTGAAATAGGTCACCTTTTATATATATATATATATATATATATATATATATATATATATATATATATATATATATATATATATATATATATATATATATATATATATTGGTTCAGGTGAGAATGCAATCTAATGAAAGAAATAAGAATGAATCTAGTGCATTAGATTAGGAGATCTAAGGGTTAGGATTGCATCAAAATTAGGTGCACTAAGATGGTTTGAAAATGCATCATGTCGAGATGCACCATAATCCTTTAAAAATGCACTATCTCGAAATTTGAGTGCTGAATGCAATCTGAGCCGCACGATACATCAGATCCAAAGGCTAGATTTTATTCTTATTTCTTTCACCAAGGTGCATTCTTACTTGAACCAGCCCCTATATATATATATATATATATATATATATATATATATATATATATATATATATATATATATATATATATATATATATAATTGGGTTCAAATGAGAATGTCATCTAATGAAAGAATTAAGAATGAATATGCACCCTTGGATCTTTGCAAATTTTATTTTTGATCTGCGCCACCCAAATATACCGATATGGACAAATTTGTACTTTCACAAACTTCCGTTCTTTCTTGAGTGAGTCCCCTTCCGCAAGAATAGCTCTGAAACTACTTCCATTCACGCAAATCACTTCCGAATTTCTTGCTATTCATTTATAGTGATTTTACATATTTTCTTTTTCCATTTGAAATGGATGATTACAGATTGCCTTGTATAGTTTGACTTTTTTTCCTTTTTTTTTACTTTTTGTTTATTTTTTTGTTATTGTGCATTATGAGAGTCAAAATAATGCCTTTTCATGAGATTGCAATGCATTCTCACAATTAAAGTAAAAAATAATGCATTCTATTTTTGTGCATTCTCATAATCAAAGTTTATGCATCTAATGGTGAAATTCTCTTGACACAAATGTGATGCATCCATATATTCTAGATAGTGAAATTTCTGCAAATGACANAAAAACAAATTCTTGCATATTAGCTCAAATGGTAAATCTGAGTTTGAATTTTCCATAGGCAAATATGTAATACACTTATTCTAAATACATTGTGTTCTTAGCCATTCTCATTACATAGAAAGTCACTTAGAAGTTATTATTCACTAATTCACAAATTAATAGAATAAAATTGGAATATAAATATATAATCTAAAAGATAAACTGCAGTGCACATAACGATAGACAAAGTGCATTCGCATTGGATATGTATTTGTGGATATCACAGTGCATCTCCGAGAGACATGTTTTAAAAAGTGGCATATTAAAAATCATTTTTAAATTAGATGCTTTTTCAAGTATATAATTTCACTCTTCTTAAGCATCGTGTCGAGTCAAACACGGAGTGTTAATTAGGGGCGGATGGAATAGCATTAAGAGAGTGTTATATCTTGAAATATTGGTCTAAAAATTATAGATGCATATTTCTTTCGTTTTATTATAAAAAAATTATTTATAAATTATATAGAAATCATCCTAAATAGGACTAAGACATAGAGAAAAGTACCAAAATAGGACTTTCTTATTTTTTTTCTGGAATAAGACTTTGCATTGTGGTAATGTGGCAGTGTACATGTGCAAATTACTATACTTTCTTGGTAATGTATATGACCATGTTTGGTAATGTAAGTCCTATATCAGGAATAAAAATATAGAAATCCTATTTTGGTATATTTTCAATGTTTTAGTCCTATTTTGGTCTTTCTCTCTTAAAAAGTACATTGAGAGTGAGAAGAAGATAAGAATAAAGTTTTATATAATATTGGTGTTATTGTTTAGATCTCGACCAGAGAAAAGACCAAAGTAAGATTAAAACATTGAAAATATAACAAAATAGGACTTCCATGTTTTTATTCCCGAAATAGGACTTACATTACCAAATATGGTCATATACATTACCAAAAAAGTATAGTAATTTGCACATGTACATTGCCATATTACCACAATGCAAAGTCACATTACCACAATGCAAAGTCCTATTCCGAGAAAAAAACATGAAAGTCCTATTTTAGTACTTTTCTCTATGTTTTAGTCCTATTTAGGATGATTTCTAAGATTTCTAACAATATATTAACAAAAAAATTAATAAGGAGTATTTTTTTAGTGGTAGTACAAGCCTAATAATTGTGGATGTTATACTCCAATAATTACGGTGAAAGAGCAGCAATGTATCTAATTTTTTTAGAATGCGGTTGAGAGTGATTTCCATTTATGCCCTCCCTCAACTACTTAATGCAAAATTTTATACGTGGGTCA
>OOIL02001013.1:334772-344772 GCA_900332095.2 Cuscuta campestris | reverse complement strand
TAGTACCCCACATTATATTTGTACTCATACTTTATATTACTTTTTTCTTACTCTTTAAATCAATATCATTAGTAGACATGTTTCTTGCTTAATTTCATATATATCTTAAACCAATTATTTCTTATTCCTTAATTTCAAATAAACAGAATTATGGATTACTACAAAATTACAAAGATGAATGTATATATAAAAAATTAATTCATTTAACATTTTAATATTTTGCATGGACTCTATAATGATAACTAATACTCCATATATATATGTTTTTGGGACAAAAGAAATATTTTTTATATGAAAATTGTGTTACTACTTCAGTTCTTTATTTTATTTTAATTACAATTGTGATGATGATAATGACAATAGTAGTAATAATAGTAGTAATTGTAATTATAATGAATGTAACAAAAATATTATTAAAAAATAAAAATAAATAAATTTTTTAAGTTGTTATTGAAACAAACTTGAAGTGGTTGAAAAAAGTGAAGAGAATTGAAAAATGTTGGAAATAAATTTTTATTTAAAATAAAAGACCCTTAGATAATTAAAAAAAAGGAAAAAAAAGGGTTATTGTGTAATTTTTAAAAGTTAAAATGATGTGGAGTGTTTTATTTATTTACATTATTAAAAGGTTCTTACAATTATTAGAGATAGAATGAAGATAGATGTTTATACACCGTATAGTCAAGTCTACTTAATTAATTTCTTTCTAGGTAGTGACGGTCCATCCGTTTTTCTGTTTCATGGTTACGACTTAAACCAAGGACGGAGTCTGTCATGGTTGGCTAATGAGAACGTAACTTTGACCAAGCAATAATTGGACTGGGCCGGGCCGGGCCGAGTATGAACATAGTGGACTCGCCCCAGTGGCATTTCGGTCGTGTTCCCATTATTAAAGGTCTCACTGTGTGGACCAAAATGTATGAGTGTCCCACACGGTGACCCTACATGGCCTACAATACCTCCATGCATATGTATATAACCCCCCCCCCCAAACCGGACGTATCATTTTATAACTCAAACAACCAAACCAAGCAATTAACCTCCACTGCCCTTGCTTAGCTTCTTTCCTTGCCTTAGCTTCTTTCTCTTGTCCTAAAACATACAATATAATGGAGTTCCTCGCCGGCAAATCCATCCTCGTCACCGGAGCAACCGGCTTCCTCGCTAAAGGTGTGTCGTCGTCATACATGAAAACCCTAATTTTCCAGGCTTACAACGTAACCAATGATATACGTACTTGAGCTTTTAGTTAAGTTAGTTCATTATTGACATGCATATATATGGCATCGGAACTTTCTTCTTGACTAAAAGGCCACAAGTTCAACGCACGTACGCCGTAGTCCAATTTTTCAAAAAAATTAAGGGTTTACGCTCGATGCCCGAAACAACCACGACTGTACGTGAAATGACATCTTAAATTATAAAATCATTTCCTAGCCTACAACGATAAAACTCGAGCTTTTGAATGATTTAATTACTTTGCATTATATCTACTATTTATTCAGTTCTGCTTTATATATACGTCGATGTTTGAATGCATGCAGTTCTAGTAGAGAAGATACTTCGGACTCAACCCAATATCAAGAAGCTCTTCCTTCTCATTAGAGCCTCTGATTCTGATTCTGCCCTCAAAAGATTTCATACTGAGGTATATATTTATATACTCCCTTACTTCCTCTATTCTTTTCACGGTCTTTTTTTGAGGATATACTTCCTCACTTTTTAATGGGTGTGTGTGTTTGTTTAGAAAAATTAAACTTGAATGCATTAGTTAACTTACAATTAATAATTATATTCACCTTCTATAAAAAAAATTATATTTACCTGGATTTTAGTGCTTAGTTATATTTGAGCTCCAAGTGGATTTATGGGGAAAAGGAGGTGTGGATTATCTCTCAAAAGTCAAACAACTGAATTTTTTTTACTTAAAAAAGAATAGTTTAATTTGGATATTCATCAAAAAAACTCTATCTTAATTTAGTTTTAGCATATGGTAGAAGAGCATTTTTATTTGAAATTTTCTTCCCTTCTACGTAATAGTTATCGTACATTGATGGATATTTCTCTTTGAAAGTTTACGGCTCTACTTGAGCTTTATGTTTTTAAATTTTTTAGTCAAGTAGTGATAGTCTTTAACTACAAATTAAACATAATCTAAATAAATATATATGATACAAATTTGATATATCAAAATTAAATTCTAAGATAAACCCAATTATATTGAATTTATATCATAATTCAATATACTTTTCTCATAATTTATGATAAAAAATATCACTTTTTTAACAAAAAATCAAAGTAGGAAGAGTTTTTAGAATTGGAGAGACTATTTCATGTATAGGAGTACGTGTTTATCAATGCATAATCGTACTTCTTTCTTCATGTTTACCTCTTCAACCAATCATCTTCAATGTGAAGTACTTGGGAAGATATATATCTTATTCATTATCATTAAATGAACTTTGCTACTCCCTTTATCCATCAAAAATCTTCCCATTAGAGGTGACAAGACCATATTATTTTATGAAATGAGTAGTAAAAATAAGCAAAAAAAATAAATTAAATTTGATCATGTAAATATTATCTGAGAAAATCTATGGCGGACAGAAGAAATACAAAATATACCACTTCATGCATCATAGTCTAGAACTCTAGATTTTTTTTGTAAAATTTGTTCTAAACAGGACTAAAACATAATGACTTTCCCAATGTAGGACTTAAACTTTTTTATTCCCTAAATAGGACTTATTAATGACCTAGTGGGAGGAATAATGTCCAGTAATGATGGACATTTACTTGAATAATGACTACTTGATAATGACCAAAAGTCCTACATTAGGAAATAAAAACATATGGTCCTATATTGGGAAAGTCATTATGTTTTAGTCATATTTAGATAAATTTCTCATTTTTTTTCTTAGAGTCATGTGATATTTTCTACGTCTTTTCTATACAACCAAAAATATAACTAGGCACAAAAAAAAGAAGTCTTCTCTTTGCCCACAAACATTGCATAAATATCGCACATGGAAACCGGTTTATCTGAAAACAATGAAAATGTTTATTCTTTTAATATGGTCTATACTCTATAAAGGTTGGTGCACTTACCTACCTTATTGAATTGCATTTTCATTTGCTATAGCATTTAATTTAAAATTTCTAAAAAGTGTACTAATTTAATTTAAGGAGCTAGTACGGACTTGTGTTTTTTTTGGCTCATGTAAACTTTTCCATTGCAAAATAAGTGATTTTTCGAGTACAATATTGCACTAGTTACAAGAAAAATATTGATCGGATTAATGAATTAAGTTATTAATTAAAAACAATTTCAGGTTTTGGACTGTGAACTGTTCAGAGTCTTGAGAGACAAATACGGCGGCAGGTTCAACGCTCTCGCGGAGGAGAAGGTGTTTCCGGTGGCCGGCGATATTTCCTCCAAGGATTTGGGAATTGAAAACTCTGACCAAATCTTGGAAGAAGTTGACTTTATCATAAACTCAGCTGCAACTACTGTATTTGATGAGAGGTATATATATAAAAATAATTTATTCATAGAAAAAATCATTATTTTATTTTTTTCCCATTGTTAAATAAAAATGTAACAAACTATTATTGGTATTGATATGGTAGGTATGACGTTGCCATGAGTATCAACACATTGGGTGCAATAAATGTTCTAAATTTTGCCAAGAAATGCCTCAATCTCAAGATGATTGTTCATGTGTCCACCGGTAAGTCTCAAGAATCTCATCCTTTCTTTTATTTTATTTGTTTTTAAAATTTATTGGCGTGTCATTATATGTGTGTGTGTGGTTGTTTGTGTTAAAAAAAAACATTTACTCCCTAAAAACAAGGCAAGTAGTACATTTGATAATTAATGATGAGTTGTACGTGATTATAACTCTACATAGTAAAATTTGTTCCAATTAGGACTAAAAGATATGTGTTTTCCCAAAATAGGACAATTATTGTTTTTTTCTTGATTTAGGAGTAAATTTCATGCGTGTATCCATATTTACCCTCAGGCCTCAACCAACACGTGAGTATTCCAAAGCTTCTTATTTTAATTAGGATTCTATTATCATATTTAGAAGATAATTATCAATAACTTCTCCTATTTTTTAGGTAATGATTACTCCATTTCCCCTTCCATTTACTTCTGCACGTTACTCGTGTTTACTCCATTTCCCCTTCCAAACTCTCTTTCCTTAATATAGTTCTCCAAAGTACTACCTCCGTCTCAGAGTATTTGTCCACTTTCATTTTTACACACCATCCAATACACTTCTTTAATCCATTTTATCTTGTAATTTGTATATTAAAAAATTATAGAAATTATATATTAATAATCTACGGAGTATATGTTAAGACAAATCAAACAAAATCACACATGACTATATTTAAGCTTACACATTGAGAGAATTTGATGAGTCAAAGTACTTAGATGAACAGTTTCAAAAGTCAAAATGGACGAATACTCCGGTACGGAAGGAGTATATTTCTTTAATGTCCATATATTCATTCTGGAGAGACCGTGGCAATTTAATGTCCACATGATGGGACATAAAGTACAAAATCATAGAAAGGGTATTTTAGTACACTAGAATTAATAATCAATTCTTAAGTAATTAATAGTAAATACATTCCCAGTAGAGAATAATTAAAAATATATCAAATGTATAATGTCTAAAATAGTTGGTGAAAGGACATTAAATAAGAAATCTTAAGTTAAAATATAACGGAAATTAAACCAAAATAACTTAATAGAAGTCAATGATATCAAATCAGTTATACTAAAGATATAAGGTTTCTTAAGATTTATTATAAATTTTTAAAGATTTTTTTGAAGAAAATATATATATTCTTAAATTTTTCTATGCTGTAAATAAATATTAGTTATCAAATGGACTAAAAATTCCAAAAGATATACATAAGAAAAAGGGTAATTTACTTAAATAGGACTAAAACATGATGACTACTATATGTTTTTATTTCCCAATGTATGACCATTGATCATTATCTATTAGTCATTATTCAACTAAATGTCCAGCATCACTTGGACATTATTCTTCTCACTAGTCATTATTAAGTCTTATATTTAGAGAATAAAAAAGTTTAAGTCTTACATTGGAAAATGACTTATATTTTAGTCATATTCAATGCAAAGGTAATTTACCTAAATAAGACTAAAACATAATGACTTTCTCAATAGAGGACCATATATTTTTATTTTCTAATGTAGGACAATTGGTCATTATCTATTAGTCATTATTCAACTAAATGTCTAACATCACTTGGACATTATTCTTCTCACTAGTCATTATTAAGAAATAAAAAAGTTTAAGTCTTACATTGGAAAATGACTTATGTTTTAGTTTTATTCAATGCAAATTTCACTAAGAATAAAGATAATTTACCTAAATAAGATAGAAAGAATTTATAAAATTCTATTATAAATTTATAATGACGAATAATATTAAAGGTAGAGTATAACTATGTTTTTTTTGTACCAGGTCATTAACTATGTTTAAAATTTATAATACTTTATTTGTATAAAAATTCCAACCTAAAGAAATTAAAGTATGTAAAAAAAGTACTCGTATGTAGGAAAAAATGCTCAAAAAAACTGACGTCATTTCTAAAAAAGTATGATCATTTAATGAGTATTAAATGTAAAGGAGATATTCATTAAAAAAAGCTTGGAAAACGGCTATTTTTTTGTTCGCACATGGCATGGGTTTTTTGTGCTGATCGAATTATGCGGTGGAAGCTGAGGCTAATCTAGTCCATTCACATACCCAAACGTTTACTAAATAGGATTGGTCCTATATGGGGAAAACTACTATCTTTTTGTCCTATATATGTAATTTACTCCTTATATGTATTGCAATTAATAACGTACGAGAAATTCATGTGGGTGGTTTGCAGCTTATGTATGTGGCGACAAAACCGGAAGTGTGCTGGAAACCCCATTCCGCCTAGAGGACACTTACGTAGACATTGATGAAGAAAAGAAGGTTATAAAGGAGAGATTATTGGAACTTAAAGCCCTAAACGCAACTGAAAAACAAGTCAGAGTGGCCATGAAATCTTTGGGAATAGAAAGGTACGTACATATATACATATACACATACTTCAGTCCATCTTATAACGTGCAACTTTCAAAAATAATATATGACCAGAATATTTTATTTTATTAAAAGATAAAAAAAATATACAAACAAAGAAACATTATTGAAAAGGACACCTATAATAACAATAATCAAGGGACACCTATTTTGGGACTATTTCAGGACGATCATTAATTTCTTGATAGGAAATATGAGTGTGATGTGTTGATTATATGCATGTATGTGTGTGTAGAGCAAAGGTGCATGGATGGCCAAACACTTACTCATTCACAAAGGCTATGGGAGAAATGTTGTTACTAACGTATAAGGAGAATCTATGTGTTGTCACGTTGCGCCCAACCATTATAACAAGCACTTACAAGGAGCCTTTTCCTGGATGGATTGAAGGCGCAAGGTATTTATATTATTTAGTACTCTTTACTTAGTAGCCTAGCTAATTGCTACTAATAATAATATTTTATTTCTTATTCTAAATTGTACAATGACACATGAACATGACAGGACCATGGATGTCTTTGTATTGATGTATGGTAAGGGAAAATCGAATTTCATGTTGGGTGATCCGAACTCCATACTTGATGCGGTACGTATTTGTAACCAATTCCATGCATGCATTTCTACATACTTCGTATCATTAAGCCTCAAACGGTCGAATATTACTATGATAATGAATGACCTGATCTAATATTTTACACACATGCACATATATGCAATGCAGATTCCAGGAGACATGGTGGTGAATTCCATACTGGCGGCAGTTGCGCACCACGGAAGCCATGGTGATCACCACCAGCACAAGAAATATAGTGACGAAGAGTTGATATACCACGTCGGCTCTTCTTCTACCAACCCACTAACGATTCTCGACCTTGGGAATTATTTATCGTCCTATTTCACTCACAATCCTTGGATTACAAAGACTGGAGAGGTGGTCAAAGTGAGCAAACCTATGTTGCTCACCAGCTTGAAAGAACTCAGAAGATACATTTCCATTCGTTATCTCCCTGTCCTTACGGTATATACACATATTATATCTTCTCTTTTTTCAGCAAAGACTCATTTTGCACTCAAATTGGGTTTGTGTTTGATTTAACATGTTTCTCTTTTGGACAATTTTTTATCATTTACAAAGGTCTTGAAGTTGTTGAACGTGGTACTATTTCATTATTTCGAAGAGAAGTGTGTGATCGTTGAGAAAAACATCAATTTAGTCATGCGTCTTGCGGATCTCTACACCCCATACTTGTTCTTCTATGGAAGGTATAAATATATATAGTACGTATAGTACATATTGATTATTATTTCTTACGTCCTAAAAAATCTTTTCAGCACTTTCACTTTTTATTATTCTAAAAAAATACTTTTATTTTCAATTAAAAGCTCCATGTTTTTATTAATCTACTTATCAAATGTATTTATCTTACCATACTATAAAATAAGGACAAAATTTAGAAATAATACTAAAAAATACACATTCATTAAATCATATTTTTTGTCACAAGCGGAGTATTTGTGTTGTGATAAATCAATTCGACTTTTTCACGTGTTTCTATATGTGTGTCACTTTTTCATGTATCACTTTATTTAACTACTTTGTGTGGATTTTGCAGCTTTGATGACACGAACACGAGAAGATTGAGGAAGGCTATTGCTGAAACAAGTATGGCGGAAACCCTATATTTCGACGCACAAGGCATTGTCTGGGAAGATTACTTCAATGACACCCACATTCCCGGAGTTGTCAAATTTGCCTTCTAATAATTAATATTAATGCTTGGAGGGTGATTATATTGTTATCACTCCGAAATTAATTGTTTTACAATTTGTCCAAAATATGTACGTGTAATTGGTCAGGTTGACGACTATTGAAGTTATAAGTAATTAATCTCAGTTTATGCTTTAGCCTTTTATATATGTCGGTAATTTTAGTGCGTGTACTAGCTAGCATTCGTCCTTAACGAAAGTTTACCAAGTTAAAGAAAAAAGAAAAAAAATGTATTTTTAAAATAGTGAAACTTTTATAGTGCGTTTTGCTTAGAGGAGAGATTGGAGAAGATTTTGAGCAATTCATTCTTTGAAAAGAGTAAATTTTTAAAGTGGATTACACACTCGCGTTTAAGATACTCCCTACAATTTAATAAATAAAATATACTCCCTCTGTTTGCAAAAAAACTTCCTACTTTGACTTGGAGCCAAAATAAAGAAGTATAAAATTATAGTTGACTTCCAATTTTGCCCCTGATGTAATGTGTAAAAGTAAGATGTGATGAATTGATTATTAGAGAAAAAGTATGATGTGATAGGTAGAGTATGAAAAAGTAAGAGGTAAAATTGGTTTTTTAATAGAAAGTGGAAGTGTTTTGTTGGAAGTAGAAAAAATGAAAGAAGAAGTGTTTTTGAGAACGGAGAAAGTAGTTGGTATTTGTCAAGGAACAAACTCAACCAGAAGCTCACGCTTGTGGTTGTGGCCCAGGAACAGTTATTTATATTCTAACACGCTTCCTCACGTGCAGGCGTAGTCTTTTTTTGAGCCTTGCACGTGAAACCTTAATTTTTTTTTTAAACTGGGTGGCGCTGAGTTTTGAACCCGTGACCTCTTAGTCAACGAGGCTCCGATACCATGTCAAGGAACCAACTCAACCAAAAGCTCAAGCTTGTGATTGTGGCCCAGGAAGAATTATCTATATTCTAACACGCCCCCTCAAGTGCAGGCGTAGTTTTTTTCGAGTCTTTTAAGCCCACCTCGTTTGTCAAGGTGTCCGTCTAGACGTTCATTCCTAGCGGCCCGTTTGTCTTAGCCCAGTTGTCCGTATGGAGTATGTACCCAACGGCCTGGGGCCTGTTTAACACGATTGCTCGTCTGGAAGTCCATACCCAGCGACTCGTTGTCCTTTAGGTGTTGGCGCTCATTAAAAAGAAAATCAAGGGAATGGGAGTTCATTTGCAAGTGGTCAACCGGTTAGATTCAAAATGGCCCGGTTGTCCACTTGAGGGGGAGTACGTGTTAGAGTGGCATCCCACATCGGAAGTTCAAGACCAAAATAATCGGTATATAAGCTCTTGAGTTGAACTAACTAATCGATTGGATTCAATCTTTTAATGTGGTTCAGCCCAAGTGTCTTATTGCACAATCTAGTTGTCCATATCCATCCCAAATTTTATCAGTATTATTGAATAAAGGGCTCTATATATATATATATATATATATATATATATATATATATATATATATATATATATATATATAGCTGGTTAGGGGCCCGGTGCCTCAGAGGTTTTTTTTGTAGTGTGTTTTGTTTGGTTGGAATCCTTTGCTTTTGCTTGCAGGACTTTAATTCCATTGTACTTGGTGTTTTATCTGTGTTCTATTGTTTCCTATCATATTTTTTGTGCAGGTTGGAGCCGGGGGTCTCTTAGAAACAGCCTCCCTACTTCCGAGTAGGGGCAAGGTCTGCGTACACACACTCTCCCCAGACCCTACTGTAGTGGGATTCAACTGGGTTATTGTTGTTGTTGTTGTGTGTGTGTGTGTGTGTGTGTGTGTATATATATATATATATATATATATATACACGGAGTATATATATATATATATATATATATATATATATATATATATATATATATATATATATATATATATATATATATATATATATAGGGATTGACTCTAGTGAGATGACACCTTACGGTGAGATGACATGCTACGGTCAGATGACGCAAAGCTCACCACTGCCAACTGCAAAGCTCACACAAGGACAACTACAAAGCTCACCAAACTATAAGGCAAAGCTCACCATATTTTTTCAACACTTTGAATTTTTTTTGAAAAAATAAAATCAAAGAAAGAGGTGCTAACTTGTGGGGTG
>OOIL02001013.1:301006-334749 GCA_900332095.2 Cuscuta campestris | reverse complement strand
ATGACGCAAAGCTCACCACTGCCAACTGCAAAGCTCACACAAGGACAACTACAAAGCTCACCAAACTATAAGGCAAAGCTCACCATATTTTTTCAACACTTTGAATTTTTTTTGAAAAAATAAAATCAAAGAAAGAGGTGCTAACTTGTGGGGTGCAATTGAAGGGGGTGGGGGGGGGGGTGTGTTCGGGTCGGGGCGGGGTGGGGGGTTTACCGGGGGGGTTAGGAGGGGTAGGAACCGTCAATTTTCGGGTCATCGCATGACATTGGTTCCCAATGTCATGGGAACCTTGTCCTTTATATATAGTCGTATTTATTAGTGCCCTTTACTAGGTAGCATTCATCCTTGCCGAAAGTTTACCAAGTTAAAGAAAACAGAAAAGATGCTTGAAAAGAGAAAACAAAAGAATTTAGAATTGGGTTGGGATCACTAAACTCGTTATAAGACACATGCGTGGAACCACATTAAAAGATTGATTTCAATTAATTACTTAATTAAACTCAAGATCGCATCAGATGTTTAATAACAACCGATGCAAATACATTTTAAAATTTTAATATATTTAACAAAGGCATCGGGTTTTACTGAAAAACCGATGCTAATACCCTTTTCTGAATATTTTTTTAAAAACTAATATATCAAAGTCATCGGTTGTTTCGGTCGAACCGATGCAAATATACATTTTTAAAATCTTTTTTTAAATATTAATACACCAAAAACATCAGTTATTTCTACACCAACGATGCTAATACCATTTTCTGAATATTTTTAAAAATTAAATATAGCAAAGGTTTTTCCTGACAAACCGATGCAATTACGGTTTTTTAAAAAAATTAGAAAATTAAAACACCAAAGGCATCGGTTGTAGCTAAACAACCGATGCCAGTACGCTTTTATATTAATATTTTAAAAAACAAAGTATAGCAAAGCCATCGATCGGTTGTTTAGAGATGCTAATACCTTTTTTTAAAATTAATAAAAAAAAGGCATCGGTTGTTTCCAAAGCGATGCAATTGAATTGGACCAATTGCATCTCTTGTATTTGCATCGGTACAAAACCGATGCTAAAGGTACAAAACAATTGATGCCTTTGCCCTGGTATGTACTAATGATCTATTTCGTTAATTATTTAATAAAATAATATAGTCACGTCGACTCTTGTTTTGTATAACTTTTCATTTATACACACACACACACATTTTTTTTAATTTTATACGTATAACCAAATAAACTTAATTGAAAATAACTTTAGTCAAACCTCATAAATTAAAATGAAAAAAATTAGAACAAAGGAATAATTAATTAAATAAATAACCTAATAGGGAGTATTAGTCAAACCTCACTAATTTTTTTAATGGAAGTTGTTGTGTATATTAAATGAGATAGGTGAGTTATAATAAATTAAATAAGTGTGTATAATTATGGTATTTTAAATATTCAATATTAAAAAGATAATGAAAAAATCTTCCTCATAAAAAACAAAAAGAAAGTTTAAAAATATCTGAGGGACGGAGGAGTTCTCATTATCAACTTTGACCAAGCAATAATTGCGTAGCTAATTGGACGGGCCCGGTTTTAACTTGTCCTCTCCGTTCTAAAAAGATTTACATGTTTTATTTTTGTACATTCCATAAAATACTTCTATCTACATCTAAAATGTTTAAAATTTACCACATTCATCCTTTTATTGTGGGAGTTGGTTTGGAAGTTTTTTTTGACATTTGAGACGAGATAAAAAAAATTTAATGAGTTAGTACAAAAAACGAATGGAATAGATCTTGGGACGGAGGAGTAAGTTTGAAGTGAATTTCGTGTTCCCATTATTAAAGGGTCTCAGTGTGTGGACCAAAATGCATGCATGCGTGTCCCAAACGGTCGGTGACCCTACACCTCTCTATCCCTTTCTTTTAAAACCCTTCAACCAACCCTCACTCTACTGCCCAGTCTGCCCTTAATTGCTTCCTTGCCTTCTCTAAAAACCTTCTTCATCTTCTTCTTGCAGAAATCAATTCAAATAAACATACATTTTTTATTTCCAACTCAACAATATAAATATAATGGAGTTCCTCGCCGGCAAATCCATCCTCATCACTGGCGCCACCGGCTTTCTCGCTAAAGGCACGTCGTCATATAATACCCTAAATTTTCTGGAACTTGAGCTTTTGCTTGAGTTAGTTAATTGACATGGTATCAAAACCTTGTTAAACAAGAGGTCATATTTTTGAAACTCACGAGCAACTTTTTATTAAAAAATTAAAGTTTCACGAAGCAACCATGCCTGAGGTTGTTAAAATGTAAAATCCTTTCTTCGGCTGACAACCATAAATTTAAGTTTTTTGTTGAGCTGGTTCCCTGATAGCTAGTATATATATACAAGTTGTTAATTAATTTCCTCCAAAATTAATCTTTAATTAATTATATTAAGTAGTATCTGTTTTTGTATTATTATTATATATAGTGTGAGTATTTTATATGGAGTAATATATTGATGTTTGAATGCATGCAGTGTTAGTAGAGAAGATACTTCGGACTCAACCCGATATCAAGAAGCTCTTCCTTCTTATTAGAGCCTTGGATTCTGATTCTGCTTGCAAAAGATTTCATATTGAGGTATATACACACATACATACACACATATTTTCGTACTTATTTGAGACTTATTATGAAAATTATTCGAATAAATCAAAGTGATAGAACTACTTTCTACGTTATAATAAAAAACTTTTCCACTTTTGCATTTCACCGTCCCAAAAATGATTTCCATTTTCAATTAATTCTCCTTCTTACCCTTACTTATATCTTTTAAAATACTCTGTATTAACTTATCTATCATATCACATATATTCATAATTAATCTATTCATCATATTGTAACTTACCTATGATAAGATAAGGATAAAATAGGAAAATAACTGTTGGAGTTCCTACATCGAAAAATAAAGATGAGTATCACTAGCATATATAGAACGGTGAAGCCCTACCTATCAGCTTAAGCTTTTGGATTAGAATTGTGGATCCCAACTTTATATGCAAGTGGTTAATTTTACCCGACACTCTATCCGTTGTTCTCGGCCCGCCGGAATTTTAACATGGTATCAAAGCAGGTCCGGTCCGGGTTTGATTGTTCCTGGTTGTTTGGATGTGGGTTTAGCAAAAATGAGCTACCCGTATGTGGTTTGGGCTGAGTTGGCTAAAAAGAGATTGAGATGCCACCGCCCGTTGTGTGGGCTAGCTATTAGAGATTGAGATGCTAGACCCGTTTATCCAAGTGCTAACTAGGCCAGGCTAGTTACCACTTGCGGGGGAGTGTTGGAGTTCCCACATCGGAAAATAAAAATGAGTATCACTAGCATATATAGAACGATGAAGCCCTACCTATCAGCTTAAGCTTTTGGGTTAGAATTGTGGATCCCAACTTTATATGCAAGTGGTTAATTTTACCCGACACTCTATCCGTTATTCTCGGCCCGCCGGAATTTTAACAATAACATTAAAATTACATATTTTTAAAGTCCATCTTTTTTCAAAATGAAATAGTTTTATAAGACGAAAAAAGTATTCCATTTGCACATAAAAACGTTATTTATTGCCGTATACAAAGTGAAGTACATCACAAGTTAGAAGGAGTAAGTTTTTTTGAATCTTATTAATTTTATTACAAGGTAGTATTTGTCCATACTACTAAACTCTCAATCTAATAACGTACAAAGAGCCAATGTTTCTGCCTCTATTGGGGCTCGAACCTGAGTGAATTTCCCCATGATTCTAGGGGTAAGCTTCCTATTTTAATTTGAATATTATTGACTCTATATATTACAAGGAAGAAGTTCACGGAGTAATTTATCAAATACATGCGTTTTCAGGTTTTTGACTGTGAACTGTTCAGAGTCTTGAAAGACAAATACGGCAGCAAGTTCAACACTCTCGCGGAGGAGAAGGTGTTTCCGGTGGCCGGAGATATTTCCTTCACGGATTTGGGAATTAAAAATTTTGATCAAATCTTGGAAGAGGTTGACTTTATCATAAACTCAGCAGCAACTACTGTATTTGATGAGAGGTATAATAATTTGTTTTAATTAATATAATTCCAAAGAAGAAAACGTGAATCACAACATAACACTGACTACTATAGCTACTATACGTTCCTACCTACTGCTATTTGCTCTTAAATTCAATTCTATTACTATTTCGTTTTTCACCAGCGATCTTCCATGCAATGTTTTGACTTTCAATATATCTATTTCTGAAAAGGTTCCTTTAACTCAAAAACTCCTACTCATATTATGATTAGAGCACTTGCACTGCTCCGTTGATAAAGTTGATAGTTTCTTCCAACTAACCCCCTGCACCAACCTAGCCTCATACCCCTTAGGCCTTAAATAGATAGTCGATTTGGACTTCCAAATCAGCGACCTACCCATGGAGGGTTAGGAGGTTGAAATCATCAATTTTGCAAACAAAGCATAATAGGTGTCCCGAGTCATAATATGACCTATGTTTTTAAGGTCAAAAGAACCCCAACATATCTATTACATATTTAAACATAGATTATAAAATATGATATTTCAAATAACGTTTCGAAATAAATCTATTGATATTAAAATTATATCAAATTTTAATGTATTTTTCTATAAATTATGATCAAAATTTAAAAATATTAACCACAAAAGTTAAAACGAGAAAAAAATATAGAACTAAGCGGTATGAAAAGATTGCCCGAGTAATTAAAATATTTTTTCTATAATGAAAGGGCGAAAACCCAATTTTTATTCATGAAAATCATTACTTTATTTTTCCTATTGTTAGAGCACTAGAAATACCCGTGAAGTCCCGGGGCTTCAAAGCGGGACTTCAAAATTTCTCTCTCTGCCACGTCAGCTTTAACTTATCTCACAGATTCAGCGAAAATGGGTTTGAAGCCCCGTGGCTTCAAACCTTCATTTTTTACATTTTTAAATATACATCTTCTAAAACTAAATTAATAAAATTTAATTATTTTATTATTTAATTATATTAAAACAAGAATAATTAAAAAAATTACATTCATTAAATTAAAAAAATTGAAGCGACAGTAATTTAAAAAATTACATTCATTAAATTAAAAAAAAGAAAGCGACAATAATAAAAAAATTACATTTATTAAATTAATCCCGAATTGTTGAAAGATCCACATGGCGGGCTCGTTAGGCTCGAGATCGTCGGGGAAGAAGCCGGAGCCGGAAGGATTCATGTTGAAAAGAGAGTTGGAGCATTGGAGAATTGAAGAAGATGTGAAGAAGATTGATGAGAATTAGATATTGAAAGGTGTGAGAATTGAATGGGAGGAGATGGAGTTATAAAAAAATTAATTATTTTTTTCTTTTTTTTTTTTGCTTCCAATGGCTAAATTAACCGTTATTTGGGGGAGAAGCTGCGTCAAGCGTATGACGCCGGAAGGATAACACCACGGTGAAGCCCCATGGGGCGGTGTTTAACGCCCCCTGGGCGTCAAAAGTATCATAAGGCTGGTTGGCATTAGATGTATTTCCAGTGGCCTTAGATTAGTGGTACTACTCCTAATGCCGAGCGGCGTTATTAGCATTTTGACGCTTGGGGGGGCGTTAAACACCGCCCCTCTCCCCCGTTAAAGGTGCGTTAAAATACCTGCGTCAAATTTTTGACTCGATTTGAAGGCATTATGACGCCTTCTTCTTTCTTTTTTCTCCCTCTTTTTTCCTCTTTTATTCTCTATAAATTAAATTATTTTTAAAAAAAATTCAACACAAATACAAATTTCTCTCTATCTATCATCTTTTTTAAAAAAAATTATTATTCAAGTATTTTTTTTATTATTTCATGAATGTAATTTTTTTTATTTAATGAATGTAGTTTTTTTATAATGAATGTAATTTTTTTATTTAATGAATGTAATTTTTTTTATTTAATGAATTTAATTTTTTATTTAATGAATGTAATTTTTTATAATGAATTTATTTTTTTAATGAACTATTATCGTTTCACTTCTTTTAAATAATTAAATAGTTAAATTTTATTAATTTAATTTTAGAAGATGTGTATTTAAAATATAAAAAATGAAGGTTTGAAGCCCCAGTTTGAAGTCCCGGGGCTTCAAACTCATTTCCACTGAAACTGTGAGGTAAAGTTAAAGCTGACGTGACAGAAAGAAAAGGTTTAGAGTAGGGGAGAGCATCGGGTCGGTTCGGTGGCTTCGGTTGAAAACCGAACTAACCGAAATTTTTTTGCAAAAAAAAACCGACCGAGTTGGGATGAAACCGAAGCAACCGAAAATCGATGTAACCGATCTGTTACGGTCGGTTTCCCAGAACAGACATTTACCAAAAAAACAAATTCTCAGAAACTCGCTATTAATTTCAAAATTTAACATAAATGACTATAATTTCAAGCTAATGAAAGAATGGATGATAAAGAAATTGAAGGATACATGGAAGAATGGAAGATGAACATGGAAGAAGCGATGTGCGAATCTTTACGAAGAATTGGTGATGGCGGAGTAATAGGGTTATCCTTTATGTTGAATGGCGATCGATGGCAGACCATAGACGAATTTAAGAACTGGCCGACTTTGGGAGACAGATAAAACTGCAGAGGAAGGGGCGACGACCATTAGCAATGGAGTCTCATGTGAACACTCGAGCAAATAAAAAAATACTCTTTCCGTTCTCAAAAACACTTCCTCTTTCATTTTTTTCACTTCCAACAAAACACTTCCCCTTTCTATTAAAAAACCACTTTTACCCTTACTTTTTCATACCCTACCTATCACATCATACTTTTTCTCTAATAATCAATCCATCACATCTTATTTTTATCCATCACATCAGGGGCAAAATTGGAAGTCAACTATAATTTTACACTTCCTTAATTTGCCTTATTTTCAAAGTGGAAAGGGTTTTCCCAAACGGAGGGAGTAGATGCTAACTGCCTAACCCTATTGATTGGGTTGTATTAGTACACTGAAATTGATTGGGCTGTGTATTAAATAATAAAATTGGATTGGGCTTTTACTTTACACATATTAAAGACTTTAGGTATAAAATTATTTTGGGCTCGGTTATTCGGTCAGTTTCGGTCACCACCACCCAAAATCGAAACCAAAACCGAAAAACCGACTAAACCGAATTTTTCAGATTTTTAAAACCGAAACCGAACTTTAGGTCGATTCGGTTTTTTAGCACCGGTTGAACGGTCGGTTCGGTTAAATTGCTCACCCCTAGTTTGCTCACCCTGGGTATTTCTAGTGCTCTTAATAAAGATGTAACTACTTATCATTGGTATTGAATCCTATTGATATGGTAGGTATGACGTTGCAATGAGTATTAATACATTGGGTGCAATAAATGTTCTAAATTTTGCCAAGAAATGCCTCAATCTGAAGATGATTGTTCATGTGTCCACCGGTACGTCACAAGTAAATCTCCTTCCTCTATCATACCAGAATTTATTTTTTCAAATTGAATAATGCTAGGGGCATACCATTTTGTAACCCTGTTTTACATGTAAAATTTGCACTGAATAGGACTAAAATATAAGTCATTTCCAAATGTAGGACTTAAACTTTTTTATTTCCTAAATATGACTTAATAATGACTAGTGAGAAGAATAATGTCCAAGTGATGCTGGACATTTAGTTGTATAATGACTAATAGATAATGACCAATGATCGTATACATTGGGAATAAAAACATATGATCCTATATTGAGATAGTCATTATGTTTTAGTGCTATTTAGGTAAATTACCCTTTTACATATCATCCCATTATTCATCATACGTTTTCTATACATTCTCCAATTTTTGTTCACCCCATTAGAAATGTATGGTGGATGTTGGAGTGGTGTGCATGGAATAAATGGGAAATAAACTTGTGTACCCCTAGCATTTGGTTTCAAATTTAATGGCGTATTACTCTTATGTCTATAAAGTTCCTTGTTGCGTGTTACGATTTTTTACTGAAGTTATTTTTAATTTATCATTTAATATGAAAATTGGTGTAGAAATTAAGAAATAAGAATTATGGAGTATATATATTAGACCAATTAAATCAAAGATCTAGAACACAAGATGTGATATTGCTATATCATGTTATCAAATTCAATGAGCAATAAATTTGGTAAATAAATTAATAATGTTTGATCATGTGAATTGTGAACGAGAAGAAAAATTCATAGACTCCAGCGTGTTATTTATGCGTGTGGTTGTTTGTGTTAAAAAAACAATAACCCTCTGAATCCAAGTTAGGCAAGTAATTTTAGCAATGATATTGTTTTCTTAACAAAAAAATCCATATTGATCATAACGTAAGAGGAATGCGTTTGCAGCTTATGTATGTGGCGACAAAACAGGAAGTGTGCTAGAAACCCCATTTCGCCTAGAGGACACTTATGTAGACATTGATGAAGAAAAGAAGGTTATAGAGGAGAAATTACTGGAACTTAAAGCCCTAATCGCAACTGAAAAACAAGTCAGAGTGGCCATGAAATCTCTCGGAATAGAAAGGTACATACATACATATACGTACACATACTTCAATTCGTCTTACAACGTACAATTTCCGGAAATAAGGTATGACAAGAATATTTTATTTTAGTAAATGATCAAGAAATATATACAAACAAAGAAACGTTTTTGAAAAACCATAATAGTAACAATAATCAAGGGACACTTATTTTGGGACTATTTCTGGACGATCATTAATTTCTTGATAGGAAATATATATGGATATGATGTGTTAATTATATGCATGTATGTGTGTGTGTAGGGCAAAGGTGCATGGATGGCCAAACACTTACTCATTCACAAAGGCTATGGGAGAAATGTTGTTACTAAAGTATAAGGAGAAACTATGTGTTGTCACGTTGCGCCCAACCATCATAACAAGCACTTACAAAGAGCCTTTTCCAGGATGGATTGAAGGCGCAAGGTATTTATTTCTTGTGAAATTTGCACTGAATAAGACTAAAACATAAGTCATTTCCCAATGTAGGACTTAAAATTTTTTATTCCCTAAATAGGACTTAATAATGACTAGTGACAAAAATAATGTCTAAGTGATGCTAGACATTTATTTGAATAATGACTAATAGATAATGACCAATGGTCTACATTGGGAAATAAAAACATATCGTCCTATATTGAGAAATTCATTATGTTTTAGTCCTATTTAGATAAATTATTCTTATTTCTTTAATTTGTACTCATAATTGTTTGATAGTAATCATAGTTAATATTAATTATGGTAACATTTTTTATTTTAGCCAGTTTCAATTCCCGATTCCTAAAATTTTAGATATGTTTGAAATCCCTTCCATATACCGTATCTTTCATTATTCTATGAGTGATACAATTATTCGATTACTCAATATGATATTAGAACTTTAGGTTTCGATCCGTTCTTTTTTTCTCTCGCATGGGTTGACCACCATTTATACCAAGATTTGCTGCTTTTTACAGCCAATGACATCATATCACTGTCTATTCCTCGGGCCTAATCGACTTTTGGAAGTATTCCTCATACGTTAACCGACATTGTCTCATCCATCACGTCCAAGTATGAAAAATGGATCTACTGGAAAAGACCCATCCGACTCTCTTCCTGGAGGTTTGAGACTCTTTCTTCACAATTTGCACTCACTTAGCTTGTTCCTGTGACACTTGAAGATAATAATTATCCGTCTTAGTCTTCTACTGTCAATTCAAAGCAACTCTACAAGCACATTGCATATCTGGCTATGTTGACGGCACTGAGATGCCACCATCGTCAGCGATCCTTGATGAAAAGGATCATTGATGAAAACGATCATGTCACTGTCGACAAGCAATGCATTCTGAAAGCGAGCATGGCCTATAAATCATGGACGATCATCGACGCCTAACTCAATGTTCGCTTCTTGCTCTCCTTTCACTGACGATCCAAAATCTGGTTCATCTCTGTTCCACCATTGTAGAAATTTGGGATCAATTATGTTGAATTTGTGAAATGACTAACTTGGTTTCCATTGATGTACAAGTCATAATTTAAACAAGTTACAACACGCTCAAGCCCAACAACAAAATAAACCAATATACTAAATACAATATGTATATACTCCAATACTTCCCCTCAAGTTGGAGCATGGATATCATAAGTGCCGAACTTGGACAATTAGGATTGAAACAAAGGACCCGACAACACGTTGGTAAAAATGTCTACAATTTGAAACCGTGTAGGGACATAGGCAGTGATGACATGCTTTTCCTGAATGCACTCACGAACAATTTGACAATCGATATCAATATGTTTGGATCGTTTATGAAAGACTGGATGTCTTATAATAAAGATTTCTCTAGCCAATCTCAACAGACTCATAATGCTCAAGTTTTGTAAACTGTCTATCCTACAAATTCCAGCTTCTGATTCAACTACTCATGTGACATCTGATTTCTCAAGGTTGAAAAATCCAACCTCTTATCATAGCTCGAACTCCGTTTCTATAGCTGGAGGAGAATCTCTTTCCCGATCTCATGTTGGATCAAGACATGTTCATACACGTGCAGGTACTTTCACTATATCTAATATCTTCTATGTCCCTGACTTAAGAACCAAGTATACATTTATTAATCCATCCGAGTGTACCTATTTTATAGGTACAAAAAGTATACATTTATGAATATGTATAAAGAATAATAGGGTGTATAAATCATAAGTAAGCGGACAAATATATTTTTACAAGGAACCCAAATTGGTGAAAACACGTGCTGTTTTGGTGGTACCATACCAAGAAGGATGTTTTATTATATATTTGGGAGGAGTTCACACTATACATGAGGCGTGGAAGCCATTGATAATCTTGAAGCTCTTGATGGGAAAAGAAAGTAATAATATAATCCATGGGGCATAAGTGTACTATCGTAGGAATGACTTGGTTATTGTGAGGGAGATGGTGGAGCATTTACAAGTGGGTGGTAGAGATGGTTATGGTAGGGAGTGAATTGTGAAGGTTCTTATAGTAGGAGGAATTGTGGATGTGGTTATGGAAGGCGAAGTGGATATATTATGTGCGATGATTAAGATGATTGTTATAAGTGGTTTGGTGATGATAATCATGCAGAAATATTTTATTGTAATAATAATAATTATGGTAGTGAGATTGGTTGTTTAATTAGTCACATGGCACCTTTTTGAATCACTAGCTAGTAGTCCAAGAGATCTTAATAGAATCCACACGATTACCCTCGACGTTATGTGCTCGGTCCTTAATGCGGGATGACCTCGAGCCCTTTTCAAAGCGAAGCCTCAAACGGGTCCCTAGGCATCCTACGCCAGGTCCATTTTGAAGGTCCATTGGGGAGGAGCTTATCCTATAAGAGTAATCAGGTGGAGTGTTATATAACACTTTATACGAGGGTTTATTTTAGAGAGAGCGGTTTGACATGCAATTAATATGGTAATTTGCAGTGGCTAAGGCTTCAATCCCAAAGGGGACACGGAGCGAGGAGGTATGAATAAGAGACATCTAGGTTTAAATGATATGTCTATGTTTACGCTCATCAACTCCATTTTGTTTGGGTGTATCGGGACAAGACTCATGATGAAGGAGTTCCGGATGCTATAAAAATAACCCAAATTGATTATTCACATTTCCACGGTCACAATCAATTCAAAAAAATAATATCCATGCCAAACATATTTTTGTCCATATAGTGAAAACTTTGAAAAATATTTTTGTCCATATAGTGAAAACTTTGAAAAACCTTAAAGGCATCAGACTTGAGCCTAAGGGGATAAATCCTGCAGAACTTTGTAAAATCATCCAAAAAATTAATATAGAATTGATATCCTCCAAGCAAGGGAAAAGAAGTAAGAACCTAAACATTAGAATGTATTAATTTAAAAGATGCAGTAGTAATAGAAGTACACAAGGAAAAAGGTAATTTATGTGACTTTGACATTGAACAAGAATCCAAATGAAACACATCAGACTCAGAAGGGACATTTAATATAGAGAAAAACAACTTTGTAATTTGAAAAGAAAGATGACTACGCTGACAGTGCCACTGATGAGACATTGTTTTCAAAACACTAACCACAAGTGGAGTTGTGGGCATGAATGGAAATGAGGAGACTCACTTGGATGGTAAGGTGTATAAACCCTACTCACATGGGCTTTTGTATTTCACTCAATTGATATGTTTGTCCAATATCATAGTATCCTTAGATGTAAAAAAGAATAGAGCAGTTATTTTTAGTGGTAAACTAGTGAATAGATAAAGGTAGGTTTTCAGTCAGTGACATAGAAAACGGCTGGATATGGTGAAAATACTTGCAGGTGGAGAATCTTATCTTGAGCCAACATGAGATATGTATGGGAAGAGATTATCCTCGAGTCGTGGAAACCAAGTTCGGGCCATGATAAGGAGCAGGATTATTTAACCTTGAGAAATCAGATATCACATGAGTAGTTACACAAGAGTTTAGGTTCCAGTTCTGAATAGCATGTGTAGGATAAGTAGTGTACAAAGCTTGAACATTATGTATATTCAGGGACACGTAAAATTTTTGTTGTAGCGATTTCATCATTGCCATGCACCATGATTAAACTTCCCGCAAATCTGACATATTGAAGGCGAGACCCACAGAGGACCATGACCACAGCCATTATTAATTCCGCGAGGAGGGAATTAGCCACTGATGCTGCCACTTTTACAGCCTCCTCCTTTGCCGCCAGGAAATTTTCCATGACCACGACCATTGTTTCCACAACCACGCTTCGAGGATCTTGTTTCCAAGCTTTCATTTGTGACACAAAGTTCAACTTAAGGGAGGATGTTATACAGTAATAATAGTTAATATTAATTATGATAGTCTTTGTATTATACTCAGCTTCTATCCATATTCAGGGGTATCTTCCATTATTCTTTTAGTAATACAATTATTCCATTATATAATATTAACTATTGCTAAATAATGTTTTTTTCATTTTCTAAATTTTACAATGACGCACGTATGATAGGACCATGGATGCCTTTGTATTGATGTATGGTAAGGGAAAATCGAATTTCTGGTTGGGCGATCCACACTCTATACTCGATGCGGTACGTACATGTAACTAATTCCATACATGCATGTGTACATACTATAATGCCCATAACTATGGAATATATTATGTTAATAAATGAAGTTCACACACACACACAATAATGCCCATAGCTATATATATATATATATATATATATATATATATATATATATATAAATACGAAATTTGAATTGAAATAAAGCAAGGAATGTTTACAGCAATGTGGGAGATGCATTCGCCCCACCAAATAAAAAAGGTTAAACAAAAAAAGCATTGAGAATTATTCCTGCTAAAATGCAACCGAAAGCCCAAGGATTTCAAAGTTTCATCCAGGTGCATCCATTTCTTGCCATTGTGTATCCATATCCATTGTTATATAGTCTTCATGGTTGTTGCAATGATATTCCCTTCTTTGAAAGCTTTCCCCTCGTACTTCTCTTCGTTGTAAGCCTTCCATAATCCCCATGCAACGAAGCCTGGTAGAACCGAGTTGAGTTTATCTTGCAGCTTAGTCCTAGGCATGCATACCCACCATTTCATGCATGTTTCGTGTAGGGTTTCTTCCCTATTAGGAATAGGGCCATTAAAAACAACAGAGAAGAACCTCTAAATTTTGAAAGACAGTTGGCAATGAAAAAGGGTATGGTTGATCGAGTTCCTGCGGACCGTTGAAACAGAACCTGCATTGGGAAGGAAACGCCAGGTTAAACCTGGTTAAGTTTTCCGGGAAAGGAAGTATATTGTTGAAAGCTTTCCACAGAAACAGGCTGATCTTTGGGATCTGAAGCTTGTTCCAGATCATCTTATGAGAAAGAGAGGAAGGCCTAGAGTCCCTCCAGGCGTGGTATGCTAACTTGGTGGTGAATGGCTCTCCCTCCCAGGTGTCTGCTTCTTCCACTTTGTGGACATGCTGTAAGGCCCAGTTATGAATCCTTGCAGCCCTTTTCCATGTCATAGTGTCCTTAGGACGTTCTTGAAAAGAATCTGGGTATCTACTCCTCATGTATTCTCCCCAAATGCCATGGGAGTTCCTAATCTTCCACCAAAGTTTGGCTGAGTATGCTGCTTCTACATCTTCCAGGTGTCTAATGCCCAGACCTCCCTCATGTTTTGGGAAGCATAGTCCTCTCCAAGATACCCAATGATATTTAGGCCTTCCTTCTTTGTATCCCCATAGAAAGTTTTGCATCTTCTTGTGCAACATGTTGTGAATAAATTTGGGCATTTGCTGGACAACAATAATGTGTAAGGGTATAGAACTGAGGACATGCTTAATGAGAATCAAATGCCCCATTTGGTTTAGCACCTTGCTATACCAAGTGTTAAGATAGACATCAAAGTGTTGGACAATTTTCTTGCAATCCTCTTTCCTTAGTTTACCTTTTCCAATGGTTGCCCCTAAGTAATTTAGAGGTAATTTGCCCTCTCCCATTTGAAGTGCCCTTTGCATGTTAGCTTTGATTTCTGGCTTCACTCTTGGACCAGTGTAGAAATGGCTTTTGTTGAGATTGATCATGTGTCCTGATGAATTGAGAAAGCAGTCAATAATCCCTTTGAATCTGAGCATGTTTCTGAAATGGCCATTTAGGAAAAAAATTATGTCATCTGCATATGCAAGGTGGGAGGGGGGTTGGCTTCTCCCTGTTTAGATGGCTTTAAGGTAACCCTCCTCAACCTTCCCCTTAATCATTCTACTTAAGGTGAGAATGCACCTTGATAAAGAAATAAGAATAAAATCTAGCCTTTGGATCTGATGCATCGTGCGGCTCAGATTGCATCCTGCACTCAGATTTTGAGATAGTGCATTTTTAAAGGATTTTGGTGCATTTGGACATAATGCATTTTCAAATCATTTTGGTGCACCTAATTTTGATGCAATCATGACTCTTAGATCTCACAATCTAAAGCACCAGATTCATTCTTATTTCTTTCATAAGATCGCATTCTCACCTGAACATATATATATATATATATGTGTGTGTTTGTGTGTATGCATGTATATATAATATTATACACACGTGCAATACAGATTCCAGGTGACATGGTGGTGAACTCCATCCTAGGAGCAATTGCGCACCATGGAAGCGGTGGGAATCACCAGAAATATAGTGACAAAGAGTTGATATACCACGTCAGCTCTTCTTCAATAAATCCATTAACGATTCTTGATCTTGGGAATTATTTATATATCTACTTTTCTCACAATCCCTGGACTTCAGAGACTGGGGAGGTTGTCAAAGTGGGCAAGCCGCCTGTGTTGCTCACCACCTTGAAAGACCTTCGAAGATACATTTCCATTCGTTATCTCCCCATCATTACGGTATGTCTCTCTATCTCTCTCTATGCACACACACATACATATACATATATGTGTTATATATATATATATATATATATATATATATATATATATATATATATATTGGTTCTGGTGAGAATGCAATCTTAGGAGAGAAATGAGAATAAATCTGGTGCTTTAGATTGTGAGATCTAAGGGTCAAGATTTCATCAAAATTAGATGCACCAAAATGGTGCGAAAATGCATCACGTCGAAATGCACCATAAACCTTCGAAAATGCACTATCTCAAAATCTGAGCGCAGGATGCAATCTGAGCCGCACGATGCATCAGATCCGACGGCTAGATTTTATTCTCATTTCTCTCCACAAGGTGCATTCTCACGAGAACCGGCCCCTATATATATATATATATATATATATATATATAGACACACATGATGAAGACAACGTTGTCTCTAGCTATTACAACTAATTAGGTTTGATTTAACGTGTTTGTCTTTTAATTTGGACATTTTTTAAATTATTTTCAAAGGTTTTGAAGTTGTTGAACGTGGTACTCTTCCAATATTTCGAAGAAAAGTGTGTGATTATTGAGAAAAAGATCAATCTCGTCATGCGAATTGCTGATCTCTACGCGCCATATGTGTTGTTTTACGGACGGTATATATAATACGGAGCATAAGAATAATTCTTAATTATTACTTTCTTTTATCTCCGTCCCAAAATAAAGTTTTTATTTTTTTTACTATATTCGATTAATATTATTTTCAATCAATATACGTGAAGATTGGTGTGAAATTCTAAAATAAAAATTATAAAGTTTTGATTTTCTCAATTTAACATTCTGTGTTTTTAAAGGTAAATTGAAAAAAGTGGAATTTTACTACAAAACCCTAAGAAAAGTGCTGAATTATGTTAAACGAGGGGTTTAAGTGGGGTAGTTGTGAAATTGTAAATATTAAAAAGTTAAGGTTACAAAACAAGTGGTGCAAGTTATTGTAATTTTATTTTGTCAAATGAGCGATGAAAATGTATTAAAAATCAGTTTGACCTATGAATTATAACTAAAAATCTTAATTTTATATGAATTTTGCAGCTTCGATGACACGAACACGAAAAGATTGAGGAAGGCTATTGCTGAAGCCAATATGGCGGAAACCCTATATTTCGACCCACAAGGCATCACTTGGGAAGATTACTTCAATAACACTCACATTCCTGGAGTTGTAAAATATGCCTTCTAATCTTTTAATATACAAAAGAAAAGGAAATGCATGAACAATATTTTTTCCCGCCTAAGCACTTCGGTTTCGTGTAAGGTGAGAAGGCATTGTGGACCGAGTATTGTGCAAGTATGGGTAAATTAGATGAACAAATTTATAAAATGCCGTGAAGACATCATGAATTTGGCATTTGGGTGTGTGTTTTGGCTGCTAGCATAAATAATAACGGGTGATTTCACTTTAAAAATCACCTTTTCGCAATGTAGTAGGCGGCATATATGTTTAAATGTCTCGCATATTAAACCATGCAGCGAAAGGATGAGAGAGCTGAACATACACGCCTTTTGAGGGGCAAACATAATTACACAAGATTTTTAAATCTGTAGATTTCCGTGCAAAGTACTTTGGATTGCACATCCCACCTATTTTGTGCACTATTAATACACATTCCCATTATTCTAATTAAATTTCCAGATCCACACTATTTCATTTTCCATTTCTTTTGGTTTATCAACTCCGAAGCACTGTCAACATAAACATTCTAGCAACACATTTTGATAAAGCACTTTATTTGTTCTTATTTTGTTTTCCTTTTTTTGTTCTTCCTTTTGGTTTCTTTGGTGTTTGTTGCTTCTTCATTTTTCAAAATTTTTTCTTTGCTTCATTTTTATTCTTCCATTTTTTAGTCTTAATTTCTTATAACTTTTTTCAGTTTTTAGTTTTTAATTTCTTTTTTAAATTATTGTATATATGGATCTGAGAGCACATGTCTTAACTTATCAAATGGAATATGTGTTTCAAACGGGAATCTCTCCATTCAACTTTATTCAAGAAAATCTAATTTAATTTGATATTATTGTCCTGCATCAAATGAAATTTTAGACTTATTACGTATGAGTTGAATGTTTGTTCTAGATTGTAAATTAAATCTATGCAATTTGCTACTCATGATCAGTATTTACTTTGGAACATGTTTCTGGCATGTCTTTCTTAAGAACAAGAGGGTTAGATGTGCACTATTTTAGATAGTACAATTGGAACTTTAAGTTCTAAATAGTAGGTAGGAGACATTCATTTAGGCTCTGTTCCGTACGCCTGATCTGATTGAATTCGATTTGAATTTTTGAAATTCGAATCTGATCTGATTTGATTGCGTATGATCTGATCTAATTGGATCAAATCTAATTTGATTGAGTTTGATCTGATTTTATTAGGTCTGATCTGATTAAATTTGATTCGGTCTGATCTAATCTGATTAAATATGACATGATCTGATTGGATTTGATCTAATCTCATTAGATCTAACTTTATCTAATTAGATATAATGTAAATGAATTTAAATTTGGTTTAAACTAAACTTAAAATATTTCAATATTTAATAGTTTTAAAGTATTACAATTCATATATACATAAAAAAAGTAAAAAAAATCACCTAATCATTGATACATTTAAACTTTTTTTGAAATATTAAACATCTTTTCAATATCACTATTTTTTGAATTTTTGTGAAAACTAAATAATCGGAATTAAAATAACCAAATATTAGAAAACATAGATGCTATTTTACAAAAATATACATTCTATATGCATATTACATAATACCCGAGTAATATATTTCATGTTACAAATTAAATATCATATAAAACCTTAAACACTAATATTCCTTTTACCTCTATCATTTTTGTCATAACTTACCCTTAGATATATTATATCATCTTAAAGTTTAAAAGTAAGTCTTTTTAAGTATAACATATTTATGGTTTTGAAAACTAAGTTTTGTATAATTATTTTATAAATAAGTATTTTAAAACAACTCTTTTTAAAGTATGAAAAATACAACTTTTTAAGCTTTAACATTGCTTCGATGCATCATTCCTACAAGCTGAGCAATTATTAAAAATAATGGTTTGTAGTTGAAATATAATAATAATAATAATAATAATAATATAAAAACAATAATAATAGTAAAAATTATAAATCAATTTGAGAATATAATTAATGAAATTTTATTTTGAAAATAAATCAATTTGAGAAAATGCACGGTTACAAAGTACCATTTTGGTAAAGTAGTATAAGGTTTAACGTTGAAGCCGTTAGTCGGGGAGATTGAACTGAGCATTATTTTCAATTAACAAGTAACTAATCAGTAATTAGTTAATTTTAGGGACTAATTTTAGAAAACATATAATTATTGAGTACCATTTTAGAAATTTAACCAAAAATAATGGGTATGTAAACACTTAAATTGAACTAAGTAATTGATTAAATTTAATTTTTTAATATATTTCAACCCGATTACATTATAGCCTAATTCAGTGACCCTTACATCATCTTAAGAGGACATTTTGGGTTGCATTTAAAAACTGATTATTAGCTTTTGCTTCATTAAAATAATGTTTGTTGTGTTTGCCAATCTGCTTCTGCTTATAGATTATGACTTCTCTAATCTAAGAGGATGTTTGGGAATGATTAACTTGTGGATAAAGTGATTTCCACAAAAGCTGAAAGCAAAAGTATCTCATAACTGCTTCTCCGAAACAGTGTTCTATGTACAAATTAGTGGTGGTTAAAAGCAAAAGCTGACATGCCAAACAGAGTAAAATCACTTCCACTCAAAGCAGAAGCTAAATTATTAAAAGCAGCACACTCTCAAACACCCTCTAAAATGGGCTCTAGAAGTGCTTTTAAGCAAAGTTAAAAATATCTACTTTCCCCTACACTCTAGAAGTGCTTATTATTAAAAATATCCACTAGACTCTCAAACACTCTCTAAATTTCATAGTGAAACTGATGTATATGGGCTTTTGAATAGACTCCGTTACTTCTTTAGTTCTTACTGGATTTATTCTTCTCACAGGTAAAAAGTAGAGCACGCCTTTTCGGCGAAGACTTTTTTGGGCTTTTGTTAGTTTTGTTTATTGGGACCCGTTTTCTTTTTAAGTTGTCTTGGGTTTTGGTCATTCGGTACTTTCTTTTTGGATTTTGGGCTGTAGAGTTTTTTGGGTTTTACTACTCTCTCTGTTCCTAAATATTTATCTATTTTTGACTTTTTTTTATTAAAATTAGTAAATTTTAACTTCAAATTAAATAAAAACGATATTAGATATTAAAAAATATATCACTACTTTCGATAAAATAATATTTAAAAAATATTTGATATAATAAATCTAATAAAATTACTTTGTATCAATATCTAACGGAAAAAAGTCAAAACTAGACAAATACTCAGGGACGAAAGTAGTATTATCACTTCTTATTTGTCCAAGTTGGCTTTTCCCTTAAATTATACACAGATATATATAATCAAATTCTATTTATTTTATTTATTCCTTATATTTAATATTTATTTTATAAAAAAATATAATTATGTTCCCTCATTTTTTGTAGAAATTAATATATAGTATTTTACTATTTTAGTTTTATTTTTAATTTAACACCTAGAATCAATTAAGTTGAATTAAAAATGAAATCGATCAAATTTGGTAACGCATAATGACAGAATCCAACTTAGACGGAGGAAGTAATAAATTTCCTTTTGCTCGCAAAAAATGAGGAATAAAACATTAATTAAAGCGATAATATAAATAGTGCTAACTAATGGTAGATGAAATTGAGCTATTTAGTTACGTAAGTATTGGAACGGAGGACTCTTGATAATCGTCAACTCGACCAATTACACATACAGATCGATTTTGGACAAATTATAAAAACTACTAATTTGAGAGTGATGACTATATAATCACTCTGTAATTATTATTAATATTATTAGAAGGCATATTTTACAACTCCGGGAATGTGGGTGTTATTGAAGTAATCTTCCCAAACAATGCCTTGTGCATCGAAATATAGGGTTTCCGCCATATTTTTTTCTGCAATAGCCTTCCTCAATCTCCTCGTGTTCGTCTCATCAAAGCTGCAAAATCCACATAAAGTAATTAAATGAATTAATCACTACATCGTTCTATTCACCGATTCTCGAGACATGAAAAAGTGATACACATACCATGTCACGTTATTTTTGCTTAAAAATTTTCTGTTAAGCAAAGATAATGTGACATATATACAAAAGAGGAATAAGAACCATAAAAAAATGTGCTGTAAAATTATACCTTCCATAAAAGAACAAGTATGGCTTGTAGAGTTCAGCAATCCGCATGACCAAATTGATCTTTTTCTCAACAGTCACACACTTCTCTTCGAAATAATGGAAGAGTACCACGTTCAACAACTTCAACACCTTTGTAAAACAAAATTGTCCAAAAGGGAAACATGTTAAATCAAACCTAATTTAATTTGTTGTAATAGAGACACTCAACGTAACTTTGTCTAACTTTATGTGCATGCATGCATAAAAACAGAGGCTACACACGTCAATTCGGTTGACCCGTAACACTACCTGATAAGGAATGCCGGTAATGAACTAGCTAGCCATTAAAAGACCCATAATCCTAATCCTAAGTGATTAGGATAAAAGATTATATATAATCATGATTCCACCAACAACCATCTCTTACGTATTTATTATTCTATCTCTCTCAATTTCTTTAAACTTTTACGATCAATGTTTTTTAAATTTTGACTACAAATTATGAAAAAAACATTTATTTATAAATCAATATATACGTACCGTGATGATGGGGAGATAACGAATGGAAATGTATCTGCGCAAGTCTTTCAAGCTGGTGAGCAAGACGGGTTTAGAGACTTTGACAACCTCCCCAGTCTTTGTAGTCCAAGGGTTGTGGGTGAAGTAGCTAAACAAGTAATTTCGGAGGTCCAAAATCTTCAAAGGGTTGGTAGAGGATGAGCCGACGTGGTATATCATCTCTTTGTCACTATATTTCCGGCGCTGGTGGTGATCGCCACCGCTTCCATGGTGAGCAACTGCCGCCAGTATGGAGTTCACCACCATGTCTCCTGGAATCTGTAATTTACCGTTTGCGTTCAACAATTATAATTTTTGGAAAAAAAGAAACAAGCAAACAAACATGCACTCCCTCTGTATAGAATTTTATATTATCGTTTTCTGGCTATATTAGTATACATGAAATTCGTTACACATACCGCATCGAGAATTGAGTCGGGATCACCCATCATGAAATTTGCTTTTCCCTTGCCATACAACAATACAAAGATATCCATGGTCCTGTCATGCAAGCATAATTGTTTAATTTGATTTAGAAGATGCAAAAAAGTTAAAACATAATGAGTAACCTAGTAATTAGGCGAATATTTTGGACGAATTAAATAAATACTTAAACATACCTTGCGCCTTCAATCCATCCAGGAAAAGGCTCTTTGTAAGTGCTTGTAATAATTGTTGGGCGCAACGTGACAACACATAGATTCTCCTTATGCTTTAGTAATAACATTTCCCCCATTGCTTTTGTGAATGAGTAAGTGTTTGGCCATCCATGGAGCTTTGCCCTACACACACAAATATATATGTAACAAATTATACTCAATGCATTGACCCTTTGATTGTCATGTACTCCCTTCGTTCCACAAAACCATTCCCATTTTGACTTTGGACAAACATAAGGAAAGTGTAATTTTGGTTGACTTTCCAATTTTATCCCTGATGTGATGAGAAAAAGTAAGATGTTATAGTTTGGTTATTAGTGAAAAAGTATGATGTGATAGGTAGAGTATGAAAAAGTAGGGGTAAAAGTGGTTTTTTAATAGAAAGTGGAAGTGTTTTGTGGAAAACAAAAAAACGAAAGGTGAAAAGTTTTGTGGAACGGAGGGAGTATTAAGAAATTATTTCTCTTTTCTCAAATTTCATTTCAAGGAATTGACTAGACCAAACAGCACCTCATATATTAGTCTTTAAATATTAAAATAATCAAATGGTATAACACATGTCATAGCGTACTCCCTCTATACCAAATTAATTTGCTGATGTTGATTTTACAAAGTATAAGCTAGAAAAAAATTTTAAAAAATTAAAAAAGGGGAGCAGTTGAAATTTGGTTAAAACAAAGCTAAGAAAAAAATTATAGACCCAAATTTCAAGAAATGGACTAGACCAAACAACACTTCATAAAATAGTCTTTAAATATTAAAATAATAAAATGGTACCACATGTGTGACAACATGCTCCTTCCCTCTCAAACTAATTTGCAAATGTTGATTTTACAAAGCTTAAACTAGAAAAAACTTTAAAAAAATACTCGTAATAAAAGACAAGTTGAAATTTGGTTAAAAGAAATTTGGTTAGTTACAGTTTTCAAAATACATTTAAAAATGAATGAATGCAGTGATACGTTATGCCTACATTCATTCATTTTTGAGTGTTTCATAATTAAGCAAAGTGTAAAAAAAATTGTACCTTTCAATCCCCAAGATTTTCATGGCCACTCTGACTTGTTTATCAGTGGCCTCTTGAGATTTAAGCTCCATTAATTTCTCCTCAATAACCCTCTTCTCCTCATCAATGTCCAAGCAAGTGTCCCCATTATTTACAGTGTCCCCCAGCCGAAATGGGCTCTCTGGCACACTCCCACTTCTGTCACCGCACACATAAGCTGCAAACCAACCGCCCACATGCAACGTACGTACGTGTTATTTAATGCACCCACAAAATCACAATAATTGTGGTTAAAAAAAATAAAAATTCACCACATCAAATTTACTTGATTGCCTTGTTTTAATTTTACCGAGTAAATGCATTCATTTTTACTCTAACTTTACACGCCAATAAATAAAATATTTACTAACTATTGTGAATATTAAATGGAGGAGAATTTTTAAACGTACCGGTGGACACATGAACAATCATGTTCAGTTTGAGGCATTTCTTGGCAAAGTTCAAAACATTTATTGCACCCAATGTATTAATGCTCATTGCAACGTCATACCTACCATATCAGTACCCATAATAATTAGTTACATTTTTATTTAACAATGGGAAAAAAAATAAAATAATGATTTTTTCTATGAATAAAATATTTTTATATACCTCTCATCAAATACAGTTGTTGCAGCTGAGTTGATGATAAAGTCAACTTCTTCCAGGATTTGGTCAGCATTTTCAATTCCCAAATCCTTGAAGGAAATGTCGCCGGCCACCGGAAACACCTTCTCCTCCGCGAGAGCGTTGAACTTGCCGCCGTATTTGTCTCTCAAAACTCTGAACAGTTCACAGTCCAAAACCTGAAAATGCATGTGTTTAATAACTTATTAATTAATTAATCAGTCTTCTTGTATTAGTCATATTTAAAAGGGTTTTTCTAACAATATGTAATAGTGAACTTTATATTTAAGGTGCTTTAATGGACCAATAAATTAAACAACAATCTTAATATGTTGAACTTGTTAACTAAATGGTGATTCATATTTAATGCACACAACATTGGATTCCTTAAACTTCACTTTTGTGCACTACATAATTGTACCCGTTAAAAACTGCTATAAAATAGTTAGTTGATTGAAAACAAGAATTTGGTGTAACAATTTATTGGTCGAGCAAGGCTTATTCAAAATTTAGGTGAACAAAATAAGGTACACAATCCAAGTTACCGAAATTCCAAATTTAATACACTAGAAGAATTTGTGCCAATTCAATAAGGTCGGTAAATGCACCAATATTTTGACTTTAGACTTTATAAAATAAATTTAGGGTCTATTTGGTATGAAGAATTGATTGAATTGAATTTGAGTTAAAATTCTATAGAATTGAATTCGATGAAATTTAATTCTCCAATTTTCATTTTTCTTTTGCACTACCAATTCCAAATTCACATATTTTGGTGTAACCAAACACCTAAATTGAAAGCTTCATATCTAATTTCACGACTTGATTTCTGTGTACCAAACGGAGCGTTAAACATTTTTATCGTTACACTGGGAAAAAATGATATGTATATAAACAAAAAGAATAAATTGTACGCGTAGAATACTTTAGATTGTGGCGTATAAATTTGGTAAAACAATATAATGGGATATATCTTCCCCAACTACTCGTACTTTTTCATTGAAGATCATTGTCTGAAAAGGAAACGTCGTCAACGGAACATGAAGACGGAGAAATAATTGAGTAATTGAAATTACACTAATCTGTTAGCCCTCCAAAAAATTAATTGAAAAAAAGTAACAGGTACACGGCATGAATACCGTTATGCATTATTTAGAAATATATATAAAGAACACTTAAAAATCTCATAATTAAATAAATTAAATAAATTAAATATAATTACTCTTCTTCCAAATGCTAAAATAAAATTTGAGAAGGAGATTTTATTAGGGAAAAAAATGAGGGGTTTGACTTTTCAAGAAAACCCACACATCCTTTTCCCGAGAAATTTAGTTGGAGCTCAAATATCTAGGTGTATATACTTCCTCCTCCTAAGAATATCTTTTCTAAAATGGGTTTATCTATAAATTGATATATAAATAAAAAGTATAAATTAAATATTTAAAAATTATAAAAAAAACTTCTATAAAATAAGACGAGCCAAGAATGTTTTATTGAAAAATTTGCTCCATTTAGGACTAAAAAATAGTACGTTTTTCTGAATAAGACAAAGTATGTGTTATTACCCTTATGGCACATAATTTAATATGATCTCTCATTACCAACAAGTGTTGGATAATGACTGATTATACAGATGACTCTACAAATGTGATCATTAGTAACAAGTGTTGAATAATGACTAATCATTTTAATTATTATTCAAATTGTTTTTAATAATGTCTTATTGTACATGAATATTGTAATATGTCATTTTTTCTCAAAAGCAGTGCATTTTAGAATTTTCTATTGTTAAACATTAGAAAACCTACTTTATTTTATCAAATAACTAATGAAAAACAAAAACTATCGGGAGGCTTAAATAGTAAAAATGAATCATTTTGGGATGGAGAATATAACTAATAAAGCAAACTAATAAATTCAAATTTTATAAATAAAAAACAATAATTAAAATGAAGACGGCTTAGGAAAAAAAACTAAGGATGTTTTTTTGACCAAACACTGTACAAGACTAAGACTCTCATATCATGTCAAAAAATCAATTCAATCAAGAAACTCAAGTTTATGATTATACTCAGACTCTGCAAATGTTTTTATATTCAAATAAGATATACCTCGGTATGAAATCTTTTGCGGGCAGATTCGGAGTCGGAGGCTCTAATAAGAAGGAACAACTTCTTGATATCCGGTTGAGTCCGAAGTATCTTCTCTACCAGCACTGCATGCATTCAGATATAATAATATTATAACAACAACAATAATCATAGTAATAATCATAATAATAATAAAGCAAATCTGCTTAATATAATATGATTAATTAAAGATGAATCTTGGAAGAAAGAGAGCTAGTGCATGTATATTGTCAAAGAACCAAGCCAGCCAAAACTTTAAGCTTAAAGCTGTAGGCTCAGGAAATGATTTTATACGACGACGCACCTTTAGCAAGGAAGCCAGTCGCGCCAGTGATGAGGATGGATTTGCCGGCGAGGAACTCCATTATATATGTTTGATTTCTCCAAGAAGAAGATGAACTGAAGAAGATGAGTTGGAGAAGAAGAGGAGATTTGTAGTATATTGTAGGACAGGAAGAAGAAGGCAATTCAAGTAATAAAGGGCAGTGGAGGAAATTGATTGAATTGGTTTGGTAGTTTGGTTTGGGATAACAAAATGGTAAGTTACGTGGTGAGGTTTGGAGGGGTATATAAGCTAAGGGAGTGGGTGTAGGGTAGGGTCACCGTGTGGGACACTCATTTGGTCCAAATGGTGAGACCTTTTCTTTAATGAATTTTGGAATTGCCAATGCACAGACCTTCTTTAATGCCAAAACAATAATGGGAAATGGGAACACGCCTCTCTACACACTCAGTCCACATCTAACTCACAATATCATGCCCAGTCTTAGCTGCCAATTTGAAGGTCAACATTTACTTCTTACTCCAAATTCATACTACATGATGATGCCCAACCCAAACTTTATAAAAAAATCTTCTTGAATTGATTCACAATCATAAAGTTAAGCTTTTGGTTGAATTGATTTTGTTTTATATAGTATCAACGGCATTGTGGTTGACCAAAATTAAAGGTCATAACTATGAACTTTACCGCCATCCGAGTTTTAAAAATAAAAGTTATCACGTGCAAAAATTGAAGTGACCATATTTGCAAAGCTAGAATTTAAAAAAAAAAAATCATGAGCCTAACTAGAATCATGGAATTGAGCTTTGTTTAAATTAGTTTTGGGTAATGCAAGGACTACAATGAATAGAATTCTCTCTTGTATTTCATGTATATGGATTTATTCTTCATTATTCAATAAAATCACTTATCCTCAGTGGTCCTTACCCCTAAACCACCCCCAAACCTCCTGACTCATCAATTTCACCTCGCCCCCAGCCTCTCTTGCACCTCCCCCCAGATCACGATTTGGGGCCGGGGGTGCGGGCGAGGTGAAATTGATGAGTCGGGAATTGAAGGGTAATTAAGAACCATCAATTTTACGAACGGAACACTGTAAGTACACTAAAATCAATGGTGTCAGAACATTACATCATTTGAAGTGGTGTAACATTACAAGTTCCCTATATGTATATTTTGTATCTATTTAAGTGATTCAGAATTTAAATGGGTCGGAACTACTTGTCATACACTCCGACCTTTTAATTTAATTAAATAACGGATATAGGGTCGAATATGAGTAATACTTCCTCCGTCCCACTATATTTGTCCACTTTCATTTTTGCACATCATCCAATACACTTCTTTAATCCATTTTATCTTGTAATTTGTATATTAAAAAATTATATAATTTATATATTAAGAATCTATATGTTAAGACAAATCAAACAAGATCACACATGATTATATTTAGGCTTACACATTGAGAGAATTTGATGAGTCAAAGTGCTTCGATGAACAGTTCCAAAAGTCAAAAGTGGACGAATATAGCGGGACGGAGGGAGTAAGATTTTTATAGAACTAAACCCGCTAAAAAAAGATGCCGGTATGATGGGGAGGACTAATTCAAGTTATAGGGGCGGCGGAAAAATAAAAGAGAGGGGAAAGAAAGGGGTGCCAGTTGCTTTGATTAGAGCGCCGTGTTAAAAAAAACAGTTGCAGCTGGTTGCATTTGCATGATGATGATGATGATGATGATAGTAATAGAGTGGGTCCATTTTGATAGTAAGTAATGTAGTTGGGGGTTCATTTATGTCCATTTTAATTACACTTTGCACCAACACGGCTCGGATTCTGATTGGGCTTTAAAATTAGTTAGGACCCATTTTTCTGGATAGGCCTGGGCCAGATCAAACGGGCTCAAAGTTTTACCCATATAGACCAGACAGTCCGCCGGGCTGCTCCATCCAAAAATAGTTGCAAAATCAGTAAAGCACATACCCCTCCCTCCAAAAATATTACTAGAATTTGATTTTTTTTTGGTCAAATGTTGCAATATTTTGACCATAAATTAAATATAGTTTTAAATAATTAGTTATTATAAAATTTAATATATCTTACGAGAGAGGTATAAAATAGGGGACCAATATATTCCATAAGACATTTAAATATATAATTATTCTACATTACTATTTCCTACATGGTATCGGAGCAAAGTTCTCGGAGGCCGACCTACAATTTTGTGTCTTCGCTCCTGGTGGGCGGGGCAACCATTAGCCGCCCGTCGTGTCGTTGTTCAGTTCTTCATCCAATCCAAAGTCCTTACCACTACCAAACCCTCGAAACCAGCAACACCTCAAATTATAAAGCTTACCCATGTTGAATTACAAGAATCGGTATCATTCCATTCTCTTTCCACCCATGACACATCACCTTGGCGCAGAAACAAATCCACATTGGTTTGTGGAAAGTGCCGAACCAATTATCAAGGTCTCTTTGGCTGCAAGTTACTCCCGTCATCCTTAGATGGATATCCTTCTCAATGAAAAATATATATGACTCGTGAAGAAATTGTCCAACAAGGGTTATTCTACAAAATGAGGACAATTTATTCATGACAAAAATTTTAAAAAATGATGTTCATCATGTTCGTTTGAATTCAATGAGATTCAAAAAGAGTGATGTTCCTTTACTCGATTGATTATTCGACAGATTCGAAAAGAGTGTTGTCTCCGTCAATGATGAAGAAAATTTTTTTGTTGAAGTTTTCAGATGACATTTGAACAAAGATCGTTTGATTATGTGTTGTCCAAGCTGGGCACTCTTTATCTTCACGCTCCAACTTGAGGGGTGATACGGTTGGGCAGCTCCTACGTTTGGCTGAGGCACGAGGTGTGCGCGGCTAGGGCTTGGGAAGAGAGAGAGAGAGAGAACGTGAGAGAGGGAGAGGGTTTAGAGAGAGAGAGAGATAGTTTTTAGGAGAAAGGGTTTGTTATTTCTTAAGGAAAAGAGAGAATAAGACTCCCTTAAATAGTAACAACTTTCCCCAATCCTACTTGAACTAGGTTATCTATTCTGTCGGTTCAAGAACCGAAAGGAAACCCTCGAAAGAGCTTATAATTCGCTCACCTAATAAAATCTATAGTACAATAATAAATAAATGAAATACAAAATTAATTAAACATAATCTTGATAACGTCTCGGAGGTTGAACGATCCTCTTTGGTCGGGCATGCGAGACAACGGCTTCACATGGTTCGTCATGCATACGGGGTGTGTCCATGTCCCCCGTATCAACTCCCCCAGGGTTGGCAACGGCCTTGTCCTCAAGGCCGAGATCCAGCTAGTGGCGGCGGATGTCATCAACTAGTTCCCATGGGCTATCTTTCGGGCCACCATCTGACCAACGAATTAACAAATGATCTTGGGCTAGCTTGTCTAGCCACTAGAATTGTGCATGCTGCGACGGCATTGAGTGGAACCGACACCAGACGGCCCTTAAAGAAGTCGGATAGAAGGGCAAACGATGGTAAGGTGGTGCCATGTTGGACGAACGGCCGCAACAAGGAAACGTGAAAGACATTGTACGTGGATGCGACTGTTTGGCGGAAGCTGCAGCCGGTAAGCCACGGGGCCAACGCGCTCCAATGCGGGGAATGGCCCATAACCGAGAGAGAGAGAGAGAGAGAGAGAGAGAGAGAGAGAGAGAGAGAGAGAGAGAGAGAGAGAGAGAGAGAGAGAGAGAGAGAGATAGATAGATAGATAGAAAAGGGAAGTCAATCTCTTTGTGATTCGGTTTGGTGACTTTCTTAGTTTTTTCTATTCTTGTTATAGTGGGAATAAATTTATGTTAGGAATAAAAGCTTACTTGTTTGATTTATCCTTTTCCTATATAATTAAAGAGGATTGGACGTTTGTAATTTCTAAGATAATTCAGTATATAAAATATTTTCTCTCATATTATTATTATTATTATTATTATTATTATTATTATTATTGCAACATGTCATTTGATAGTCTTTTCACATTTTTCACGTTTGATAGTGCTCATCATGACATAACCGCGTGGAGCCATAGCCATAGCTTGTCTAAACCAAAATTTTAATTTCCACACCACCACTAAGTGTCATGCAACTTGGACTCAAAGATAGTGCTCATGAAAACTATGCATATAAAATTCTAATTTTTTGTTTTAAATTTAGGAAAAAATATAATATTTTGTAGCATAAAAAAATTATATTCATATTCTGTACTTCCTCACTTTACCAAAATCCTTACTCTTTTATGTTTTTATCTTTCCCTAAAACATTTTCGCTTTCTATTAAAAGCCTACTTTTACCCATAGTTTTTCTTATGTTACTTTTCACATCATACTTTTTTATTAAGAATCTACTATCACATCTTACTTTTACCCATTACTTTAAGAGCAAAATTGAAAAGTTAACTACAAGTATACATTTCTTATTCTTCCCATTGTTGGAATTTTTGGCATTTTTAATAGGCATTAAATGGACCAATTTGGGTATATTTGTTAATAGGTCCACTAACGGTTTTAACCGTTAATTAATGGACGTGTGTTCTCTTAAATGAGATAAATGTTTTGACAAATATTACGCCAAAAATGGTAAAGGATGAATGAGAAATTGATTCTCAGAGTTAACCCGTTAATTAAAGAATATGGTGAGGATTGCAATTTTTGCAGTTTTACTGAACCAATCTTCTTTTATTAATTTTACGTATTGTTTAAAATTAGTCCTTTCTTACGGAGTTAACTGGCCATTAATCTCCAATTATTCGGGACAAATTTTAAATGGAGCGTAGCGTAACGGACGTGTTAATGGCTAATTAATCACCATTAACACGGTATTAAGTGTGCCACAAATGCCATGATTAATTCTAAGGGTTAATGGTGTAGGAGTTACACATTTTAAACACCTTAGTTATAAAATCAAATGGCTCCTCTCCATTTTCCTTATGTGCTTCACGTGAGAAACAAAAAGAAAAAGAAAGAAAATCTTTCTTGTTTATTTTTTGAGAGAGCTCTTGGTTTTCCGGCCAAATTTCCGGCCATCCCCTTTAAAGTTTTTTTGGTCGCCAACGTTCCTACGTTGTTCTTGTTCGTTGGTGTGTGGTTGATCCGTACAATCTCCACACACGATAGCGGTTTTATCCTGGGAGGAGAGTGCCCACGTTTTTCCGGTACGGTAGGCGGGCACTACTACCTTAAGGACAGCTCCGGCGACTCCGCTGTCCTTCCACGGTGTTTTGTTTTTGCAGGTACAGCTCATAAAGACCTCGCTGCATTCTGCCCTAGGACATAATGTCCTTGATGTCCAGTGCATAATGTCCTTGCAGCCCAGTGCATGACGTCCTTGCTGTCTAGTGCATAATGACCTTGCTGTCTAGTGCATAATGACCTCGTTGTCCAGTGTNGTTGGTGTGTGGTTGATCCGTACAATCTCCACACACGATAGCGGTTTTATCCTGGGAGGAGAGTGCCCACGTTTTTCCGGTACGGTAGGCGGGCACTACTACCTTAAGGACAGCTCCGGCGACTCCGCTGTCCTTCCACGGTGTTTTGTTTTTGCAGGTACAGCTCATAAAGACCTCGCTGCATTCTGCCCTAGGACATAATGTCCTTGATGTCCAGTGCATAATGTCCTTGCAGCCCAGTGCATGACGTCCTTGCTGTCTAGTGCATAATGACCTTGCTGTCTAGTGCATAATGACCTCGTTGTCCAGTGTTTACTGTCCTCATACAACGAGACTTTTTTAGAAGATATAGAAATTTAATTTCTATTCTTTTTTATTTTGTAATATTCTGAATAAGTTATAAATTCAGAATTTTATTTATTTTTATTACCGGGGCCGTTCATCTTTCCCGTCCGTTGTAATCCGTACAAAAATTATAACAATCTTAAGGTAGTAGTCATATCCGTGCGCAATGGCGGGTATGGACGGATTCGGTTTTGACGCTCACACAGGAAACAGGAGTAGTTTCGAGACTCCGGTTGTGAACGTTTCGGCTGGATTGGGTGGCTCTATAGGGCAGACCACTCCGATCAACATTCCTTACGGATCGAGTGCGGCCATGGGGTCCACTCCGATCACCACCTTCGTTGGATCGAGCGCGACTATGGAGTCCGCTCCGGTCACCTCGGTTATTGGACCAATCGCGGCTACGACCGCAATGGTCACCCCACTCGGACCGAATATGGCTTCGGCCATACCGGTCATTCCCTCACTTGGGCCGAACACGGGTGTGTTCACATCCGCACCGGTCGGACATCCTACTGTTATGCTGCCTGCGAACTCTGTCAAAGAACCGGCAAAGTTCACAGGTGTTGGCTTAAAATATGGCAGCAAAGGATGTTATTTTGGCTGACCACCCTCAACCTTGCGAGGTATTTGAGGGAGGATCCCCCTGTTGTGGGGTAGAACGCAGATGAGCCAACACTTTAGGCAAATGTGGTGGAGCATCCACCCAAAGAGGGTTCTTCCAAAGGGCCTAAGCCAAAAAAGGATAAGAAGAAAATTGGTCCTAAAGGAGGCTATTTTATCTAGCAATTATTTGTTAAATAAAATACTCCGAAAGAAACTCGTTAAGACTCCTTATGAGTTGTGGTATAATAGGAAACCTTCCTATAAATACCTGAAAGTGTGGGGGTGCCTTGCAAAAGTTTTAGCACCACCACCAAAGAAAATAAAGATTGTTCCAAAGACCGTTGATGGAATCTTTATTGGCTAGAGTGGTAGCGCGTATCGATTCTTAGTGTATAGGTCTGATGATTCAGAAATACATAAGAACACGTGCAAAGAGTAACATGTATAATGGTAAGTCTAGACATGTTCGTCGTAGACACAAAACCATTAGACAACTTCTCACAACTGGATTATTACAATTGACTATGTGAAGTCAAAAGATAATCTGGCGGATCCGCTAACCAAACGGTTAACAAATGAGTTGCATGAGAAGTTGGAGGCAGGAATGGGTTTGAAGCCCTTGTGCTAGGACAGTCCTATGAAGGAAAACCCAACCTGGCTGGTACCCAGGTTCAATGGGACAACCTACTTGTAGGATAAAGCAGTGTCACTGTGGGGGCGGTACCGGAACCTTCGGTCAGTCCCTTCTATTCCTGCTGAAGACGGTGATTCCCGAAAATGATGAGGTTAGCATGTAAATATGCTTTAATGATTCTTAACCAATAGACACAGTGGTCTAAGGGGAGTAATCGGGATACTCTTAAAGAATCACCTATGTAAGAGTGAAGTGTGGTCGCTTCAAACGGAGGATCCTGGGCTTAATCCTCTAAACACTCTCGCAGAACCAAGCGCGTGTCCCACGACCAAAATGGGCACAACCATGAGAACAGAACGGCGTTTGGTTGGAATCTGTGTATTGTATACTATCGTTTACACAAGCGGCAGTACAGTTCAAAGACATCGCGTTCTACTGAACAGCCAGTAAAGAAGGTATACTTTACAAAGGACATGTTCAAAAGTAGAGACACTTACATGTTCTGTGCAGGTTTTCAACCGTGGGATGTTGTCGACCCCAAATCAATTTTTCATTCATGTGGGGGATTGTTGGAATTTTTGGCATTTTTAATAGGCATTAAATGGACCAATTTGGGTATATTTGTTAATAGGTCCACTAACGGTTTTAACCGTTAATTAATGGACGTGTGTTCTCTTAAATGAGATAAATGTTTTGACAAATATTACGCCAAAAATGGTAAAGGGTGAATGAGAAATTGATTCTCAGAGTTAACCCGTTAAT
>OOIL02001013.1:271977-286539 GCA_900332095.2 Cuscuta campestris | reverse complement strand
TCTTTTTCGCAAGGGGGGATTCGACCTATCTGTCTACTCTGACTCTGACTGGGCCAATGATAAAGATGATCGCAAGTCTACCACGGGCTACATACTCCTACTCGGTCCTAATATCATCTCTTGGTGCACGAAAAAGCAGACTCGTGTTTCTAGATCATCCACTGAAGCTGAATATCGAGCTATGGCTGCAGGGGTTGCAGAAGCTATGTGGCTTCGATATATCACTGATGCGCTGGGTATTCCTCCGTCCAAACCGAAGTTATACTGTGACAATGAGTCGACTATCTGTGTCACCAAAAATCCAGTTCTTCATGATCGCATGAAGCATGTGGGCACAGACTGTCACTTTGTACGAGATGAGGTTATGGCAGGCACTATGACTCCACATCATGTTTCCTCCTCAGAGCAGCTAGCAGACATTCTTACCAAACCGCTTCCGCCAGTTCCTTTTGAGTACTTATGTTCCAAGCTGCCCCTCGTCTCCGTTGATCAGCTTGCGGGGGGATATTAGGAAGTATAATTAAATTAGGATACTTCTTTCCTTTCCTACTAGGATTATTCTTTCCTTTCCTACTTGTACTTTGATTACTCTTGTATTCCCTACATATAGGGCCATATCTTTCAATATTCAAAAGACAAGTTATTATCAAATTGTATCAGTAATGTCTTTGATCGGAAGATTCATGTATGATATTTGTTATATAATATGTAAAATTTTGCACTAAATAGGACTAAAACATAATGACTTTCCTAATCTAGGATTTAAATTTTTTTATTCCCTAAATAAGACTTATTAATGTCTTAGTGGGAGGAATAATGTCTAGTAATAATGGATATTTACTTGAATAATGACTAATTCATAATGACCAAAAGTCCTACATTGGGAAATAAAAACATATGGTTCTATATTGGGAAAGTCATTATGTTTTAGTCCTATTTAAGTAAATTACTCTTGTTATATTGGTTGTTATGTCTTTGAGTTTAAATGTTTGCTTAAATGTCTTTGATTCTAAATATTTTGGGCACTGAACAGTACGGAGTATTTCATTTCTTAATTTAGGACTTAAACTTTTTATTCCCTAAATAGGAATCAATAATGTGTTAGTGAGAAGAATAATGTCCAGTAATGATGGTCATTTACTTGAATAATGACTAAAAGATAATGACCAAAGATCCTAGGAAATAAAAACATATGATCCTATATTGGGAAAGTCGATCATTATATTTTAGACCTATTTTGGTAAATTTCTCTACTTTTATACTACAATTGTTAAAAAAATAGTTGAGGCATTGTCTATAATGGGTTTGTAAAGACTTTTTAATGCGGAATAAGACATTAAGAGTATGACTTTTGGCAAATAAAGGAAGGAAAGGACATTATGAGTATGAGTGTATATGTTGTGTTCAAACATTTTATTGTATTATCTAATGGTATTGTACAAGCTCTACAAAAAATATGTTTGTAGTATATATGTTGTGTCGTTCCAACTTGACACACATCAATGAGACATTGGTGGCTGCAATAATACCCGTGCAGATGGACATTAACATTGAAGACAAGGACATTATAGTGGTATGCAGATGAATATAACATACAAGGACCATATAGCAATCAAGAAATGAGGACATTAATGGTATAAATTAAATGTGAAGGACACTGTAAAGGCCAATGGAGACATTGGTGGCTACGATTATACCCGCGCAGATGGAAATTAACATTAAAGACAAGGACATTATGGTGGCATTCAGATAAAAATAACATACAAGGACCATATAGGAATCAAGAAAGGAAGACATTACTTTATAAATTAAATGTGAAGGATGCGATAAAGGCCAATGGAGACATTTGTGGTTGGGATTATACCCACGCAGATGGACATTAACATTGAAGACAAGGACATTATGGTGGTATGCAGATGAATCTAACATACAAGGACCATATACCAATCAAGAAAGGCGGATATTAATCTATAAATAAAATGTGAAGGACGTTGTACGTAAAGGCCAATGGAGACATTGGTAGCTGCGATTATACCCGTGCACATGGACATTAACATTGAAGACAATGACATTATGGTGGTATTCAGATGAATCTAACATACAAGGACCATATAAGAATCAAGAAAGGAGGACATTAATCTATAAATAAATGTGAAGGACGCTGTAAATGCCAATGGAGAAATTTAAAATAACATAAACCATAATGACGATGCACACAATATGTAAGATTAATACATTATGCTAAGAATATGAAAGTTATTATAGAAATATATCAAGAATATATGTATGCCTTATTTGGGAATATTTCAAGTACATGTTCTATCTCTAAAATTAACTACAAAGGATCTCTCATCATTGTCAAGAACTTGAAATTTTAAGAAACCAGTTGGTGTAACTATTATGATTAAAATAAGGACACATTGTAATACTCACACTGTGGTGTATAATGTCTACAATAGTTTATGGAAGGACAATGAAATAAGAAATGTTACTTTCTCCGTTCTAAAATTGACTTTCCAATTTGACTTTCTTAGTCAATTTTTTTGAATTTTGATCGTATATAATGGAAAAATTACATTGATTTCTCATATAAATTTAAAATTAATATATTCATTTTAAAACATAGTTTTTAATTTTTTTTATATTTGGTATATATTTATATATAAATAAAAATATTAACGATTAATGTGTTGCATTAAAGATTGTGAAAATTCAAATGAGAAATTAATTTTAAGACGAATAAAGTATTTAAGTTAAAATATAACGGAGACCAACAAGAACTTAATAAAAGTTAATTACTACGGTATATCAAATTATTTATACTCCGTATGTACTAAGTTATTGTGGTCACCTTTTATCATTTAGAACTTTTGATTTTTTAGATGTATAAATTTTATACTTTAAAATTTTACTTTAGTTTTCATACAAATGAAATTAAAGATAAAAGTACACCATTATTGAAATCGGCATATTAAAGTAAAAAATAAGATTTCTAAATAAAAAGGATAAAAAAGGGGAAGATGGGTCGATGAATTTCATTCCCTAAAGTTTAGGAGTAATAAATGATTCATTAAATCATAATAAAGTAAACAAAACCAGAAAAATAAAAAATGGGAGTTCTAATTCAGGGGTAAAAATGGAAGAGCCTCCTGAAAGAAGTCCTATTAATTGGAAAAAACTTAGTTGCTCCTATTTAGAGAAAGTAAACCACTTTAGGTCTTAGATACAACAAATTTTACATATTGTGAACTACGATTTCTTTTCTTTTTTTTAAATGTGAAAAAATACTAAAAATAGTGAAAATAAAAAATATAATTTAAATTTAGAAAAATAGGGGATAAAATGTACTCCAGGTGTGAGATTATAAATCACATGTTTTTCTTCTAAACAAAAGTAAAAAAGTACGTATGAAATTTTCTTGATAGTGAAAAATCTTTGATGAGGTGGTGGGAGAAATTAAAGTTGTGAGCTGTTAGTAGGTGGGTTTTAATTCGTGGGCTTATTTGATGTTTCTTAATGCTTTCAAAAAAAAAAGAATATCGGTCCACTTAAAAAAAGTCTAATAAGTTAAATCTTTATTTTGTACTACGTATTTAATTTTGTTATTCATTTATTAAAATGACATATTAATAGCATTTTTTGTTTCATAATTCATACTCCATCCGTTCTTAAAAGGTCTTTTCCTTTCCTTGTTATATTTCTTTGTCCCAACATCTCATTTTCCTTCTGATTTAAATTTTTTATATACTTACTAATTATCACCACACCTATCAATGATACCTTTTTACTAATAATATTTTTTTAACATTATACTTTTATCTGTCACATCAAAAGTAATTTAGAAAAGTCAAATTTGTTTTTTTAAAAATAAGTCAAATTTGTTTCTTGAATCACATAAAAGTCAAAATTTGTTAATTTTGACTTTCAACCATATTTGATAAACATTGATTCTCAATTAAACTAAAAAATGCAATAAATTAAACACTAAATAATACTCCTTCCGTCCCACAAAAAAGTTCTCATTTTGAATAGTATTTAGTCAAATATTTACACGCTTTGACTACAAATCGTGAGAAAGGTATATTGAATTATAAAATAAATTTAATATAATTGGATTCATCTTAGGATCTAGTTTTGATATGTCAAATTTTTTTAGCATTTCTTTATTTAGATTATATTTAATTTATGGTCAAAGTGTGTAACTGTTTGACCAATTTATGGTCAAAATGGGAACTTTTTTGTGGGACGGAGGAAGTAGTAATAAAATTGTTGTTTTGAAAATTAGACTAAAAAATTATTTTTATACTCAACATTGAATAAAAAACATAATTTTTATTTAATTATTGATCAAGTTTAATTATAAGACTAATGCATTATCTTATAAAAATAAGAGTAATTTTGAAGTAAACGTGTTGACATATATTTAATTCTTTTTTACGCTTTAAAATGCACACTCATTTATATCTTGGGTAATTTACGCAATGAGACTTAAATATATTATTTTTTCCAAACAGGATCAGTCCTATTTACTTTACATTTGGCAATGAAAAATTCTAAATTATCGTATCTTCGAGAAGAATGACGTACTACGTGTTAGTTCGATATGAAGTAAATTTTTTCAAATATTTTTTTAAACAATAGAGTTTTCATCACTCCCTACTTTTACCGTCAACTAAGTTTTGTTTGTTAAGTGCTACAATTGAATGGAGGATCAAACTCTCAAAGGCTCAAAGTGAAAGTTTCATTAAATTAATGTTTACCGACACAATAATAGACTGTATAATTTGCTGACAAAGGAGACCCATTTTCAAACCCTAATAACCTAAAGCGTCGCTACTACAGTAACATGCTGTCAAAAGACGGCATGGGCTTCGATTTGCAAACCCTACTTCTTTTTCAATACTCAGTATTTTGTACTTAGACTTTTCTAGTGCTCTTACATCCCATCCTTGTATTTAATTCTTTAAAATTATCTTTGATATAAAAAGTAAAAATAAGATTTAATGACTATATTATTAAATAGTGAATAGATAAGATAAAAATTTGTAAAGTTAAAATCATTTTTCATAGAAAGAGAAAGAGATACTGGGACAAAGAAAAGAAGAGGAGAAAATTATTTAAGGAGGGAATATTATTTTAAACTAGAAAAAAACAACTCTCCATTAGTCAATTGAGATAAAATAAGCTTTATCTACTTTCTCTAAGATAATATAATTCACACTCTTGTATGCAATTCATCTTTTTTATTCTAAGAATTTGTTGTACCAAGTATATATATGGAGTACATAGAGAAATAATCAGAGGGCAACAAAAATCATAAATTAAAATAAATTACATAAATAGATCCATCAAATAGATGCTAAGACAATGTTATAAAACTAACAAAAAATAGTTGGCAGACAGAGTACTATAAAATCTCTTCTGTCACATGCACACATTGTAGCGTAGCGTCGCACCGCGCGAAGTTTTTTTCTTTTCAAACTCATTATTTTTAATTTTAAACTCTCTAATTTCAATTTCATTTATTCAATTTCAATTTTTTTAAAATTCATTTTATTTTTTCGAATTTCATGAATTAATATTTAATTTTTTATTCAACTTATTTATTTTTGTTAGTTTTGAACTTATATTTTGATATTATTTTTTACTTATTATTATTATTGTTGTAAATATTTTTGTAAATCGAGTATTATGTAATTCTATAATTATTTATCTATTTTAATTAATAAATTTTTTTAATGACGGTTTCCCTTTTTATTAATGTAGCAATTCGTAACTTTATTGTGGTATTCACTTATTTTTAATTTTTTAATTGTTACAATATTATTTTATTTTTTATAAGTATTCATCTATTTTTAGTACTAAATAAATATTTTTATTAAAATTATTTAAATTTTCAATAATAAGTGATAAATAAAAGAAACTCCTAGGATAGGACGTAGGAGTAAAAAAATATGAAAAAACCAAAATAATAGTCGTAAGTCTTTTAAAACCAAATAAGATTATACTGGCAATGTGATGCAAGAGTACGTATTAGCAGTGTAATGAAAAGTGAGGACGGTGTTATTAGTCTACTGTAGGTAATGCACGGTTGTAGTTTGTGTCCGGCGGCAAAGGATGGCACTGTAGTAGGTGTAATGCGATAATATAGTGAGTGTAGTTGTACAATTATAGCATTATGAACTCCTACTTTTGTCTTAAAAACTCAAGACTCCTAGTTTGATATTTTCATAATTTTTTCCTCTTATCTAGAGATTTTTTGCGATAAATAATGTAAAAGAAATGGATAGGAAGGGTGTTGATCTGAATCTGATCACGAAAAGAAGAAGATGAATGCAAGAAGCTAGAAGAAAGATGAAGACATTGATTATGGCTATGTGATTACAGCAGCAGTTCTGGGAAGAAGAACAGGGCCTATTTATACAGAGAAGAAGCTACGGGAAAACAACAGAGAAAGAAAATAACAGACTGTAACAAACTTCTAACTAACACAACTGACTAACAGATTATTAACTAACTGAGTAACAAAGTGTAACAAAATGAACAAGCTGTATCCAACAAAGGGCCAGAAGGGGATATAACATTGCAGGTGCTTTGGATCATGACTAGAAAAAAAGGAAAAATACTGATGTGGCAGCCAATGTGGTGGGCCACCATCCCATTTGTAAATGCTATAAGCACCGTCAATAAAACTGACAAGCCATATGGCATAGGGCATAAACTAGCTAGCTAGGTAGCCTTAGCTTGATCGTGCATGCAGTACGTCGACCGGCAAAGCAACAGTTGCCCTAAAACCTTGTCCGGATGCATGAATGCATGGGATTCTATGTTTTACGGAGATATATGGGACGAGTACTCGATCATACAGGCCGGGAAGGAAAACCCTAGACAGTATTTTTCTTGATTTTTTGATCAAAATGTTTGGGTGATTGGAAGTCCTGAAATATCCTAATGAGGGTATTTTCGAAATGAAAATCGGTAATTATTTATAAAAATCGTACAAGCTAAAATACCGTTATTACAATTAATTAGGGATGGGTCTCCAGATCTGGACACCAAGTTCAGTTGTGCTTTCGTAGTCTTAATTAGGAATGGGTCTCCCTCCGTTTCACAAAACCCTTCCTCTTTCGTTTTTTTTGCTTTTAACAAAATACTTCCACTTTCTATTAAAAAACCACTTTTACTCTACTTTTCATACCCTACATATCACATTATACTTTTTCATTAATAACCAAACTATCACACCTTATTTTTTCCCATCATATCAAGGGCAAAATTGGAAAATCAACCAAAATTACACTTTCCTTATTTTTCCCCAAAGTCAAAATCGGAAGGGTTTTGTGGAACGGAGGGAGTATGTGAAATAGTAATTTTCTTACACTTTTTCTAAGGCAACATGGAGATTTTTTTTTTTTTTTGCAAAAAACTCAATTCTTTCATGATCATCTATTAGTCATTATTCAACTAAATATTCAGCATCATTTGGACATTATTCTTCTCACTAGTCATTATTAAGTCCTATTTAAGAAATAAAAAAGTTTAAGTCCTACATTAAGAAATGACTTATGTTTTAGTCCTATTCAGAGCAAATTTCACTTAATTTAATTAGATTCATAAAATAAGTATAAACCTAATGATCACGGAAAATTTTGCCATTAATGTTATAGGGTAGAGGTAGTATTCTTTTTCGATTTCATGTTTATAATAATACGTACCAACTACATAAAATATACTCGGTATATTGTCTATGCATGTCTCATATCTTTCTTCATACTTTTGACTTTGGTGGTCACACTTTTAGTCGCAAATTTTGAAAAAAAAAAAAAGATTAAATTGTGGTGTAAATTGAATATCAATAGAATCATGTTGAAATGCAGTTCTTCTCCCTTGGATTGTGTGGTAGGAAGCCTACTCCGTGAGATTCATGTGGAAATTCATTCAAGTTTGAGTATCATTGGAGGCAGAATTATTGATTCTTTGCGCGTCATTAGGTTGAGAATAATACTTCTTCTGTTCCATAAAACCATTTCCCTTTCGTTTTTTTCTAATTCTCTAAAACACTTCCACTTTCTATTAAAAAACCACTTTTACCCATACTTTTAATACTCTACCTATCACATCATACTTTTTCACTAATAACCAAACTATCACATCTTACTTTTACCCATCACATCAGGGGCAAAATTGGAAAGTCAACCAAAATTACATTTTCCTTATTTTTGTCCAAAGTCAAAATGGAAATGGTTTAAATGAACAAGTAGAGTATAAACAACTACTCCCTCCGTTCTCAAAAACACTTGCTCTTTCATTTTTTCCACTTCCAACAAAACACTTCCCCTTTCTATTAAAAAACCACTTTTAGCCTTACTTTTTTATATTGTACCCTACCTATCACATCATACTATAATACTCCCTCCGTCCTAAAATTAATTTCCCAGTTTGACTTTTGCAGTCAAACTTTTTAAACTTTGACCGTAAATTAAGAAAAAAATACATTAAATTTTCATATAAATTTATAAGGATTAGATTAATTTTGGAATATAGTTTTGAAATATATAATTTTTATAAAATATATTTATATAAAAATTGAGATATTGATGGTCAAAGTGTCGCATTAGAGATCGTGAAAAGTCAAATGAGAAGTTAATTTTAGGACGGAGGGAGTAATAAAAAAAAAAGTGAAATACTATCTTTTTTTTGTAATATGTATTTATACACAAGTGAGGAATATTGATAGTCAAGGTGAACATTATTAAAGATGATAAAAATCACAAAAGAAAGATTTAAACTTCCAAATTATATATAGAAATATTTGCACTAAATATCACACACAAGTCATAAGTGACGATTTATGTATAATACTTGGGTTTAACACTACAAGATACTCTTAGCTTGGTTAATAATGATGGCACACCAAGCTTAATTGTGATTAACTAGTAGTACAACGACGATACGATGATGAAGACGTACGTACGGTAATTAACATAGTAGGGAATGTTTTACATAATTACGTGGGGTACCTATACCCTTACATTACGTACCCTTACATTACGTACCATTAAGTTTTAGTGCTATTTAGTGCAAATATTTCATTATTAAACATTACAAACTTAACTCGTGCTGGTTGACTCAGCCATCACCGCCTTTGACGCGACTTTCACACGCTTTCTCGCCGCAGTTTCTCGTTGGCAAATGAAGTACACGCCGGCGACAGGAGCACCCAACTCGTTATCCTCCGCGAACTTGCGCGCCTTGAAGTTGTCCCTGGAGGAAGACGGCGGCGCGTTCACCGTCTCCCGCCCCTTCTGCTCGTAAAGCAGAAATACGTACCTGTGGATTCCTATGGTTGGCTTTGGTGCTTCGTAACTCAACAAATCTTTTCCTGTCCATAATACGTTCACCAATTACTCACCCCCTCCAAAAATAATCAATTTGTTGGTCTTGATTTCGTTATCCATTTGTTAAAATAATTTAGTCGTATGTCACATCTAGTTTTTTTTTATATTTTTTAATGTAACTTTTAAAAATGAAGTTTTTAATTTTTTATTCCAAAGTATTTTTTGTATATATATAATGATTTTAAAATAATTTCAATTAAATATTGTAGCGCGCAATGAAAATTAAAATTTTAGACGGAGTGAGTATATTAAACTCACCTCATAACTGTATACTCCCTCCGTTCTCAAAAACACTTCCTCTTTCATTTTTTCTACTTCCAACAAAACACTTCCCTTTTCTATTAAAAAACCACTTTTACCCTTACTTTTTCATACCCTACCTATCACATCATACTTTTTCTCTAATAATCTATCCATCACATCTTACTTTTACCCATCACATCAGGGGCAAAATTGGAAATCAACTATAATTTAACACTTCCTTATTTTTGCCCCAAATTAAAATGGGAAGGGTTTTTCCAAACGGAGGGAGTATAATTTTTTTTTATAATCCATAGTCAAAGAGTGTAACAATTGAACAAAAGAAAATCAAACTAAGACAATAATTATGAGATTGAATGTTTGAATGCATAATAGTTAGGGTAATTTATCTAAATAGGACTAAAATATAATGACTTTCTCAATATAGGACCATATATTTTTATTTCCCTATGTAGGATCATTGGTCATTATCTAGTAATCATTATTCAACTAAATGTCCAGCATCACTTGGACATTATTCTTCTCACTAGTCATTATTAAGTCTTATTTAGAGAATAAAAAAGTTTAAGTCTTACATTGGGAAATGACTTATGTTTTAGTCCTATTCAGTGCAAATTTCACTAATAGTTACTCCCTCCATTTTATAAATATAATCCCTTTATTGACTTTGAAGGAAAATAAGGAAAAGTTATTTAGAGTTGACTTTTCAATTTTGTTCTTGATGCGATGGATAAAATAAGATGTGATAGGTAAATTATTACTGAAAAATATGATGTGAGAGATCATGCAAGAAAAAGTATGAATAAAAGTAGTTTTTTCATAGAAAGTGGAACTATTTCTGAAAAAATGAAAGAGAAAATGTTTTAAAAAAAAAGGGAGCATATTATACTCTATGGAGTATATTTAAAATACACTACCTCCGTCCCGAAAAATATTTTATGTTTTGACATTTTTATCAAACATTTTTTACCATAAATTGAAAAAATTTATTTCTAATGTAAATTTAAAATAATTGGATTTGCCTTAGGATATAGTTTTAATATATCAAATTTTTGTAGTCCCATTCGTTCACTTATTCACATTATTTTTATTTGTGGTAAAAAAAAGCGTCACTATTTGACTAAAAAATTTAAAATATGGAAGATTTTTTGAAACCGAGGTAGTAATTATTAAAAACAAAAGATTATAAGATGGCTGAGCAAGATGGCGTTCCGAATTGTATGTACCAATCCATGCATGCATTATAAGTACCTTTCATTTTTTTTATAATGCATTATAGAGAGAGACTAATTAAAGAGATTTCTCCCGGTAAAAAACGTACCAAATGTGGAATCTGTGGTTCCTGCCCTTCCTGGAATGTCTGTCACAATCCTGCACATAAGTGTTAAAAATCGACTATTAAAATATAGTTTAACCTAAATAAATATTTATCGGTACAATATTTTGTAACGTCTTAAAATGAATCCAATAGCTTTAAATAATAATTTAATTACGGTTTAATTATTTATTAATAATTACCAGTGTACGTGCTCCCTGAGATATGGATCACTTGGACTAGGAACATCCGGGTCTGTCATAATCTTGTAGCCCAAAAGAAAGAAAAAAAAGTGCACCGAGTGATATTATTAAATTTATGAGCATTAACATTTAACATACTCCGTATTAAAGTTTCCTCTCTCTTTTTTGATCTCCTTAACATTTTCCCTTTCTTTTAATCTGTTTCAAAAAACTTTTCTCATTTCTATTAATAAGTTTATTTTACCCCTACTAATTCTTAACATTTCTATCAAATCACACTTTTTCACTACTAATCTACCCATCACATCTACTTTTACCTATCACATTCAAGACATATCTATAAAATCAACACCAAAATATACTCTTCATAAATCTCTTAAAAATCAAAACAAAAAATGTTTTGTGGGACGGAGGGAGTATTAAAAAGTCATTTTTACCCCAACTAATTCTCAGCTTACCTATCACATCACATCTATTCAATATTATTAATCTACCGACTAAATCTAACTTTTTACCTATCACATGAAACGAATGACATTTTTGAAAACTCAACACTAAAACACATTTCGTTTTAAATCTATTAAAAATCAAAACTTCTACTCCCTTCGTTCTCAAAAACACTTTCTCTTTCATTTTTTTCACTTCCAACAAAACACTTCCACTTTCTATTAAAAACTCACTTTTACCCTTACTTTTTCATACCCTACCCATCACATCATACTTTATCTCTAATAATCTATCCATCACATCTTACTTTTACCTATCACATCAAGGGCAAAATTGGAAGTCAACTACAATTTAATACTTCCTTATTTTTACACAAAGTCAAAAGAAGAACACTTTTTCCAAACGGAGGGAGTAATGTTTTTAGGGAGGGAGGGAGTGTATATATATATATCAAGGAGCATATGTATATATAGTTACATACGAGGGTGAAGAAGGTTTTGAAGTTGGTGCCGTGAAGGCGAACCCTAGGCGGAGAAGAGACGTCGGAGGGGAGGAACTCGTCGCCGCAGCAGAAACGGTAAGAGCCGTAAGACTCGTAAATGACAGACATTGACACGGTTGGGCTCGGCGTGAACATGTCCACCACATCCCCTATCACCTTCGCTGTCACCAATGGCTCTTTTGGTTGTGATGATGACATCTCTTCTTCTGATGATCTAATAATATAATTAACTCTTTTTTATTATTTATTAATTAATTGTAACTTATAATTACTTAATTAATGTGGAACTCATGAGAGTCCCCCTCCTATATTTATAGTGTGAAAAAGTTGCAAGAGAAAAGATCTATCATATAGCACTCCTTAGCTTCTAGGCAAACTACTTTGTTCCTTTAGATTAATTTAGTTGGAATATAAAAACCTGCAGATTCTCCATCAACATGAGATGATGTCAACAGCAATTGATGAAATGAATCCCTTTTTGCTTTAATGTTGCAAAAAGGGGTTGGGCTTGAATCCTCACCCCCAAGGGCCCCCTCACACCCCATCCCGATGAGGTATGTGCGTGGGAAGTGGTAAATTAGAAACCCAACGGCCGGTTAAAGCGGGGTCAACCCCACAGACATATATGCAAGAAGCTCATTCTTATAGCTCAAAATGGCCTTAGGATATCACTCTCATACTCACTAATAGGAAGACTCCTAATATTATTTAGTTTCTTGTATTACCATAATTACTTTATTCCTTTCCTACTAGGAATAGGACTCTCTCTTGTAATCCCTATATATAGGGACATATCTCTCAATATTCAATAAGACAAATTATTATCAAATTGTATCATGGTATCAGAGCCTAGGTTTAAACCCTAGCTCTTTTTTCGAGACTGTGCCTCACCGCCGGTCTCCTTCCTCTCACCGGTCGACCATAAACGGCGACCATGGCTCAATCTTCAGATCCGCTTGCTTCGCTTCCTTCTGGCGTCAAGCTTCTTCTCCGCAATCTCCATAATCTTATCCCAAAGAAGTTCACCGATTCAAATTATCCTGCATGGTCTCTCAATTTCAAAACTGCTCTTGAGGCCAACCTTCTTCTTGGTTGGATCGATGGTCATGAAGCTGCGCCTCCAAAAATCCTATCCAAGGATGGAAAGGATAACCCTAACCCAGAATTCCAAACATGGATTGTGATTGATACTCAGATCCGTGCATGCCTCCTTGCCGTCATCAGTCCGTCTGTTCACAAGCATGTCCGCAACTTCACCACATCTGCCGATCTATGGAATGCTCTCGCTGCCCGGTATAATTCTATTTCTACCGCTCACATCTATCAACTACGGGACAAACTTCACACACTCCGAAAAGGTACAAAAACTATCACCCAGTACCTTGTTGAAGTTGCCACTATCCTCACCGATTTGGATGCTCTCAACGAGGTTATTCCTGAGAGAGATGTGGTGAATGCTGTTATCCGAGGCCTCCCTCATGAATATTCCTCCTTCAAGCAAAATATACGGATGAACAATGAGAATATAAGTCTCAATCAACTCTCTGGGTGGCTAACCTCTGAAGAAATAAATCTTGAAATCGAGCAAAAATTGAGTATTTCAGATTCCGCCTCCGGAGTTTCTCACTCTGCACTGTATACAAACAGCGGTCGAGGCCGCGGTCGAGGAGGTCGATTTCTGGGCGAGGATCTGGATCCGGTCGCGGCGGTCGAAGCTACGGAAGGGGGGGAGGCCGCGGACCTTCACGTGATCTTCCAGTATGTCAGATCTGTTCAAAGCGTGGCCACTCTGCTGCTACCTGCTGGTACCGCTATGATGATTCTTTTACTGAGAGCAACTCGGCTACCAATTCTCGTGCTATGCATGCAACCACAAGCAACCAAACTGGTGATTGGTACCTTGATACAGGTGCTAATACTCATGTTACGCATGATCTTTCACAGCTGCAAACTCTGACTCCCTACCATGGCACTGAAACTATTACTGTAGGTAATGGTCATACTTTACCCATCACTCACACAGGTTCAGGCTCAATTCACACCCCGAATGGTAAATTTCACCTCCACTCCCTTAATCATTTTCCCTCCCTTACTTCAAACTTACTGTCCGTTCACCGTTTTACCAAAGATAATAATTGCACTCTTGTTTTTAATGCCAACTCCTTTCAGATAGTGGACAACGATACGAATCTGGTGCGGTACACGGGCCCCTGTGAGCATGGTCTCTATACCCTTCCTTCCAAGCCTATCCCTGTTGTGCGTCAAGCTGTCACTGCATCCACCTGGCATCGCCGGCTTGGACATCCGGCTCCTGCTGTTGCCAAGTCTATTTTGTCTACTTTAGGGTTTAAATTTTCTGATCACTTACATTGTGAGTCCTGTCATGTGTCTAAGTCTTGTCGTTTATCCTTTGAACTCTCTGAACATAAGGCCACA
>OOIL02001013.1:257788-270225 GCA_900332095.2 Cuscuta campestris | reverse complement strand
AGCTCTGAATGAACAGCGCACATGGGATTTGGTGCCCCTACCCAAGGGCCGAGATCCTATTGGTTGCAAGTGGGTGTATCGCATAAAACGGAATCCGGATGGCTCCGTCTCTCGGTACAAGGCTCGTCTAGTGGCCAAAGGGTACCATCAAGAGTATGGCATCGATTATAAAGAGACGTTCAGCCCGGTTGTCAAGCAGCAAACCATTCGTCTGGTACTCACTCTTGCTCTACACTATGATTGGCCTCTTCATCAGCTTGATGTTACCAATGCCTTTCTCCATGGTACACTCGATGAGGATATTTATATGTCTCAACCACCGGGCTACGTCAATCCCAATAGGCCTGAGTTTGTTTGCAAGCTGCGCAAATCTCTGTATGGCCTTAAACAGGCTCCTCGTGCTTGGTACACCTGTTTTGCTACTTTTTTGCAGGGACTTGGCTTCCAGTGTTGTCGTCATGACACCAGTCTGTTCACTTTTCACAGCTCCCGCGGCATGGTCATTGTTCTCCTATATGTTGATGACATCATTATTACAGGGAGCTCCTCTGATCTCATCTCTGCTGTTACTCAGGCTATGCATAAAAATTTTCGCCTCAAAGACTTGGGCCCTCTTGATTTCTTTCTTGGCATTGAGGTTCGTCGCTCTGCGGATTCTATCTTGCTTCATCAGACAAAATACATATTTGATCTTCTTCAGCGGGCTGGCATGACTGATTGCAAACCCACTGTCACTCCGATGGCGGCGCGGCCAACCCAGGAGATCTCGTCCACCTTTTCCGACCCAAAATTGTTCCGTAGCCTTGTGGGTGGTCTGCACTATCTTGCGGTGACTCGCCCTGATATTCAGTATGCTGTAAATCGAGTTTCTCAAACCATGCATAATCCTACTTGAAGGGTACTTCTTCTCATGGCCTTCTATTCAGAAAAGGCTCTCTTGATCTTGCTGTTTATTCTGACTCTAACTGGGCTAACGACAAAGATGATAGTCGTTCCACCACTGGGTATCTCCTTATGCTGGGGCCAAATCTTATCTCATGGTGCACAAAAAAAACAGACTCGCGTCTCGCGCTCCTCCACCGAAGCTGAGTATCGCGCTATGACCGCGGGGGTGGCAGAGGCGATGTGGCTTTGTTATATTATGGATGCTCTGCATGTTCCGCCTACGAAACCTAAGATTTATTGTGATAATGAGTCCACAATCTGTGTCACCAAGAATCCTGTTCTCCATGATCGCATGAAGCATGTTGGCTCTGACTGTCACTTTGTTCGAGACGAGATTATGGCTGGCACTATGACTGCACATCATGTTCCTTCTTCTGAGCAGCTTGCTGACATCTTGAAAAAACCGCTTCCGCCGACTCCGTTCCATTATTTGTGTTACAAGCTGCCCCTTGTATCCATTGATCAGCTTGCGGGGGGATAATAGGAAGACTCCTAATATTATTTAGTTTCCTTATTCTTGTATTACCATAATTACTTTATTCCTTTCCTACTAGGAATAGGACTCTCTCTTGTAATCCCTATATATAGGGACATATCTCTCAATATTCAATAAGACAAATTATTATCAAATTGTATCACTCACAATGCTGGGAATCAAACGTTGCGTCATGTTGCAAATCTACCCCTTCCCGAACCAACTGGACTGGACTATGTTGTGTGGGCAAATCCCATGCTTTATTACTCGCTCCGTGACATAAAAATTTGAGAAACCACCCTAAATATAAACATAGAGAAATAAAAGTATCAAAATAGGAGTTCCATATTTTTATTATCTAAATAGGAGCTCGCACCGTGATAATGTGGCACTGTACGTGTACAATCCACTAAATTTTTTGGTAATGTACGTACATGATCATGATTGGACATGTAAATATTTTTTAACTCCTATTTTTGGAACAAAAAAATAGATCTCCTATTTTGATATATTTTTAATATTTACTTTACTTTAGTCTTTTTTCCTTAAAAATTTTCATACTTACTTTTGAATATTGGAATTGGCCCCAATGAGATCGCAAGTTATGGGCCGAGGAGGGCTCTGATACGGAAGAAGAATTATACTCCGTATTATTTATTTAGTTATTTATTAATAATATATATACTCCTTCCGTTCCACAAAACCATTCCGGTTATGACTTTGGGGGAAAATAAGGAAAGTGTAATTTTGGCTGACTTTCCAATTTTGTCCCTGATGTGATGGGAAAAAGTAAGATGAGATAATTTGGTTATTAGTGAAAAAATATGATGTGATAGGTAGGGTATAAAAAAATAAGGGTAAAAGTGTTTTTTTAATAGAAAGTGGAAGTGTTTTGTGGAAAGCAAAAAAACGAAAGAGAAAGAGTTTTGTGGAACGGAGGTTATTTAATCATGTTTATAATTTAGTATGGGCCTGAACCTATTAATTAGGTCGATTTGGATTTTTCTCTCCCTATATATTGTAATCCTATATATTTATTATCAATCAATGAATACAGAAATTATTCACGATCTTTCTCCATCTTCTTTTGGATGCTGGAAAACCTTCGAAGTCTTCCATCTTTTCTCCATCTTTGTCTTGGACCTTGAAGAACACTCGAAGTTCTTTCCTATTTGATACTCCTTTTTTCCCTAAAAGATGTTTCTGTTTCATTTTTCATGCATCTCATAAAATTTTCTACCCACATCTTTTAATTAAGGATTGAGAGAGTACAATTTTTGTATAAGTATATGTTAAAAGTGCATCCCACATCAGAAGTTCAAGAGTAAAATAATCGGTATATAAGCTCTTGAGTTGAACTAACTAATCGATTGAATTCAATCTGTTAATATGGTTCTGTCCAAGTGTCTTATTGCTCAATCCAGTTATTCATACACTATCCTAAATTCCATCAGTATACACTCTTTATTTCTTCTAAGGGCTAGGACCGGTCCTAAATAGACTACCCGCTCCCAAATAGTGTCCATTTTTAAGAAAGACTGAGCAGACTTGTTTTAAGAAAGACAAATTCTATTGTGGCCATTGACCTACATACGAGCAAAATACGTATTCTTTTACTTCTTAAATGAGCATTTATTTTTTAAAATAAAAACATAAAATGAATATGTTTTTAATAATGTGAGAAGATTACAAAATTAATATGCATCCAAGGTGACACCGGACTCCTGATAATACTCGTGTCTCTAAACGACAGGTGTCCGATCCTCCGATTCTTTTCCGAATCTCCAATGCCATAATTTAAATGGACGTTACATTAAAGAGTTCTAAATTCTCCGGCCAGAATATATGTTTTGTGTAGCGATTGCAACTAACAAAATCAGAAATGCCTAAAATTCCAGATGATATTATTCGTTATTAGCTTTAATTCGATTAGTATTTTATCGAACTAGTTTACCGGCCGGCCAGGAGTAATTTTCCTCCGTAATGAGTTGAATGGGAATCAAATCCAGAATTAAATGAGATGCTTTACATACCTATACAATATAATTAAGCTTTCCAATTAAGTACACAAGTTGATCCTCCTTTAAGCTACATGATAAGTTCCAAGATGCTACTAATTAAGATCATACCCTTATGATATGTCACACCAAGCATAACTTTACTTGCACCCCCCTTTCATAAGTTTTCATTCAATTTATTTAACTTTTCACTGTCTCTATTACAAAAATTAAAAGAAAATGAGTAGAGTTTATGAACTTATTTTTAATCTCGTTTTTTCAATTCTACCACATTTTACGAATATTCCCAAATGACTTATCTCTCATTTGAATCAATTTACTTCTACGATAAATAATTGACTTATAAGCAACATATAAGTTAAAAGTTGGTTATCAGTAATAAGTTAATAAGCATCAGCACAAAAAAATACTCTCTATGTCTTTAATTTGTTTTACAATAATTAACATTATAGAGGTTGGTTCAAGTTAGGGGTGATCAAATTAACCGGACCGACTGCGAAACCAAAAACCGAAATCCGAAATAGCCGGAAGTTCGGTTTCGGTTTCGGTTTCGGTTTTCATGTAAAAATTATTTTCGGGTTTTTCGTTTTTTCGGTCGGTTTTCGGTTTTTTTGTAAGAAAAACCGAACCGACCGAATAACCGATGATTTTATTTTAATTTATTTTTTATTTTTTAAAATAAGAAAATATTTGATTAACACACATGCTTTCTTTTTACTCTTTCATGGAAAACTTTAATGTTTCACTTTTAAAAAATTTATTTGTTAATGTTTCGAACATATTAATAAGAAAAGTGCAATTTTTATATGAAATGGATAGTGTAAATTCAAAAAAAAAAATTAACCTAACTTACTAAATCAATGACAATAGAAAAGTTTTAATTTAAACTAATTTAATACACATCAATCTACCTTTCAAAATTAGTTTCTTGAATTTATATTAAAAAATCAAAATAAAAGTAATTAGAATTCGGTTTTTCGGTCGGTTTTTTTGATGTATGGGCGGTTTTCGGTTTTGGTTCGGTCGGTTTTGATTTATGGTCAGTTCGGTTCGGTCGGTTTTCAACTATGTTAAAAAAAAGTCGGGTTTTTCGGTTTCAAACCGAAACCGACCGAAACCGACCGTTGCTCAGCCCTAGTTCAAGTGAGAACGGTCCTTACTGCGAGAATAGACCTTATTGTGAGAATGACACGTTTTTATACCGTCACGATGCATTTTTACATTGTGGAAGAGCATTTTTGGCATTGGGAGTGAAATTCAATTTATTTACTATAATGCTACCATATTTTTTGAGATTTTTTAAGTTTTCTTTTTTTGAATTTTCAAGTCTTTAGATCTTACATCTAATGCACGAGATGCATTCATATTTCTTTCATTAGATTGCATTCTCACCTAATCATGTGTGTGTGTTTGTGTGTGTATGAGCATGATAAGAAAGCGTCCATTCAAATAAACAATGTGCGGCCCTAAGAAAATCAATTGCTGGACGCCCTTTCTTGAGCAGCATGTAAGACAGCCCATATTTGACCAATGGGTTCCCTAAATTTATTAGTGGGCCGTGTATCCTTGGTTTATGCTTCGGGGCATTCTTTATATTTTAGTGAAATTTCAAGAAAAAGCTACTCATACTCATCCATATAACAGATTTGACATACAAGCATTAAAAGATTGAATCATATCAATTTCAAAAGCTTTTTATTTTTCCCCGAGTTTCTAACAAGGAACTCTAACACTTCACTTAAGTGAACAATCAACAAATTTAATTTGTATCAAAGTGGTTGAGGAACAGAAAATTACTCTAGATTATCCTCGATTTTCCGATAATGACTCGCAGGTCCACATTATCTAAAATATACTCGAGGTATGTTCAATTTTCTAGTAAGTACTCTCAAGTCCCACATTACTCAAAATATACTTCGGGGTCCTTATTTGTGATATTATATTTCGAGGGACATTCCGTCTATTTAGGCGTTACGATTGAAATCCCTTTATTTGAGAAACTGGAGGATTTTATTTAAATTCAATAAAATAATGATTATGAAGGTAAAATTTAGTATTCGTCAAAGTACCAAAACTTATAATCCTCACTGTCAAATCGACAAAATGTACCAAAGGAGTACATTACCACTAATATTAAGGACCCCTATACTATATATTTCAAATAATGTAGAACTTGAGACTTTTTATCATAAAATTAAGGATATCCCGGAATATATTTTAGATTATGTGAGACCTATAAAAGTCATTACCAAAATATCAAGGATAGCGTAGAGTAATTTTCTAGTTGAAGAAATGCAAAAGACTTTAATGACTTAATAATGACTAGTGAGAAGAATAATGTCCAAGTGATGCTGGACATTTAGTTGAAAAATGACTAATAGATAATGACCAATGGTCCTACATTATTGAGAAATAAAAACATATAGTCCTATATTAAGAAAGTCATTATATTTTAGCCCTATTTAGATAAAATTCTCTATTTACTATTGGGTGTGAACTATAAACGTCAAGAACAACAATCAAATTATAAGCAACTCGGCTATGAAATTTTTACAAAGTATTAGACTTAATTCTCACGAGCCGCTCTATAAGTATATCTAGATGTACATCTTGATAAACGAGATAATGGAATTGGAATTAATAGATCAGCAAAATTGTTTACACATTTGGAAATGTGTTTTTAAAGTATTTATATTTTTATAATCTTTATTTATATATAAATTGAAATATTTATGGTTAATATATTTCATTGATAACGTGAAAATGAAATGAGAAATAAAAGAAATGAGACAGGGAATAATTTTTCTTCACGATTCTGATGTGGATCGCAACTCTAGAAATTTGCATGTCATGCTTTAATTGCCTACTTCTTTGTTTTACTTTGTCCCAAATTAGTTTCTTTATATATAAAATTGAGAGATTATGACAAATGTCTAAAATATCCTAAATCTAGTGTGTATATATATATATATATATATAAATAAACATTGTTGACATAAATGAATGCCAAATAATTTGAAATACTTAAAACTCAAAGAGGATTATATATATATTCAGAAGCTGCGGAAGTGGTTCTGATCAGTAGTGGACGGCGCCATTTGCTGTTCCATGACCATCTTTCCATGGCATGCCCCTCCATCATCAACCATCAACAAGGTTGTTGTCCTTCATTATTCAAAAAAAAAAAAACAAAAAGTTTAATAAACATAAGGACTAAATAAATTAATGTAAGCTCAGCTGATGAAACATAATATAATGGTTTTAATCAAAAGCAGTCCGTCCTTACTCGGCGCGGGGACGAGAAGCCCATAGGGAGCTGAGAGCACGGAGGCGGGCGTAGTACTCTCCGATGGCCAAGAAACACCGCACCGCCTGTCTCACCGTCAGTATCCGGCACAGCTGGTGAATCGTCTCTTGCCTCAGGTTATCCGCCTGCAGTGTGCAATTGACAAGGTTAGGGGTGCACAGTCGGGGTAAAAGAAAAATAGTACTCCCACTTAATTAAGAAGAAATGAAGACCACGTTAGGGTATAGTACGTAGACGGTTAAGCCGTGTGACCCTCGGGTTTAGAAAGCATATGACTCCGATACCATGTTGGAATATTGGAATAATGATACGGAGTATTACAAAAATTGATCCATATAGGACTAAAAGGTAGTATGTATAAGAAAGACTCTTAGCACAACCAGAAACTAACTAAAATACAACATCATCTACCACAAATAGGAATACTTAATATTTGTTGTGTAACATACTTAATATTAGTGTTGATTAATTTCATCACATTGCCGAGAAGAAAAAAAACAACACTCCTACTTAATTAAGAAGAAATGAAGACTACGTTAGGGTAGGCCGTTAAGCCGTGTGACCCTAGGGTTCGGTAAGTATATGATTCCGATACCATGTTGGAATATTGGAATAATAACACGGAATATTCCTTCGAAATATTTGATCCATATAAGACTAAAAGGTACTACTAGCACAACCAGATATAGAAAATAGATCGAAACTAACTAAAATACAAAATCATCTACTTAATATGTGTTGTGTAACATATATACGCACCTGACGGATGAAGCCCTCGAGATTGGAGAGCTTGGCGAGGGCGATGGCGGCCATGTGGTGGTTGAGGGCGGCGGCGGAGGAAGAGATGGTGTCGATAAGGCAGTGCTGGAGCTGTTCCAGGCCCTGGGCCAGTGCCTCCTCCGTCTGCTGCGTCGAGTGCTGCAGGCTGTATATTCCCATCACCTGCTGCTCCGTCAACGGGTCCAACTGCCCCACCAGCATCTGTTCCGTCATTGTAAATGGTCAAAAAGTCAACCTTTTTTTTTTTAACGGGAGGGTTAAAAGATGTACGGACGGACCTTGATAAGGTCGGAGGGTCGGAAACCGCCGATCCAGAGGAAGCAGCGCTCGGCCTGGGACAGCCACATTCCGGTGATGAGGTGGAAGACGTCGGATTTTGCGGCGGCGCATTTGAGCCGGAAGATCTCGTCGTAGTGGGAGACGTACCCGTCCACGACCACCCGCAGATCCTCGTCCGACAAGTGCGACTGCATCGCCGTTCTGAGCTCGGACATGTGCCTCTCGTCCTCCTCCAGCCACCTTCCGTACTCCATGTCGAACATTGCAGCCCCTAATCATATCATGCATGGTTCAAAATACATTTTTTTAAGAAATATTTGCACTATATAGCACTAAAACTTAAGCCATTTCTCTAAATAATATAACACTTAAACTGTTTTATTCTCTAAATAACACTTAATAAAGTCCAGAAGGAGGAATAAATAATCTCCAATGATGACAAACATTTACTTGAATAATGACTAATGAATAATGACTAAAAGTACTAAATTCTCCGGAAAAGAGAAGGGTGAGGTAAAAAACTGGGTGTGGGGTAATTTTTGAAGATTGTGGTAAAAGTAATTAAGAGCATGCAGTAGAGGTAGTTATTTACCATGATCTGGTCTTTAGTTAGTAGTTGTTCAAAACAAGAAAAGATCGGAGAAGGTTAGGGTCAAAGATTTGTCCAGAGAGTAGTTACCAAATTTGGGCAGTAAAATTTGTACCCTTTTGGAGTTCAGTTTTATGATATGCCCTCATTCTTCACAAGTTTGACTGGTTTTTTTTGTTTGGGGTGAATGACCTTAGTCCTTATTACCAAGATTCAAGACTTTTGACCACTTCCATTTAAAGATTGGTTCAATTACTCAAAGCTGGTTTAAGTTTTCCTAGCTGACTACCTAGCTACAATAACATGTGACCCCTTACCCAACATGTTTCAAAATTCGTCACGTTTTAACTTTCACGAAATTTAACGAAAAAAAAAAAGACATGCGTACGTACCAGGACTAATGGTTGCACCGACAGCCGGACCGCCTCCGACGAAAATCCCCTGTGAAACAAAAACCAGATTAGTGTGTGTATAAACCAGGCAATTAATGGTTCTTAGTCTTAATTACTCAATGGGTAAAGTACAGTCCTATATATCCTTAAAGTCCACACTAGCTGGCTAATTAATTAGGCCAGACCTGGTAATAATATATGAACATACAGACTACTACGAGGTTAGGTTAGGTTAGGTTATGGAACCAAACCTGGGACCGAGCCATCTCAAGTTCCTGTTCTAGCTGAGCCAGCCGTACCCTACTCGTCTCTAGTTGCTGTACGTAGGCCTGCACACACACAAACCAAACATTTACTCTCTTAAGTCTTAATTACTTCTCAACAAACCATTCTTATAATTACATGTCACAATTTGTTGTGCCTTAACTTACATGTGTCAAAGAGGTTTAGAAATATGAGTAATTTACTTAAATAGGACTAAAACATAATGACTTTCTTAATATAGGATCATATGTTTTTATTTTCCAATGTAGGACTTTTGGTCATTATGAATTAGTCATTATTCAGATGAATGTCCATCTTTATTGGACATTATCTCTCCCACTAAGACATTAATAAATCCTATTTAGGGAATAAAAAAGTTTAAGTCCTAAATTAGGAAAGCCATTATGTTTTAGTCTTATTTAGTGCAAATTTCACTAGAAAGATTTCACAAATTTCCATGTACATTTTTTTTAGTAGGATTTACATGGTTAAATTACACGATCTTCATAAAAATAAACCATGCTAGGGGGTGGGTACATGTGTAGCCCAAAAATATATACATCAAAGTGACACCAACATTTTAATAATTCACACTGACATAAAATACTCGTGGAATAAAAAAATTTGTAGTAGCATTTTGTGTCTGCATGAATCGTCACATTGACACAGCAAAGGTTCACACTTTTGGTATATAATTATTTCTGTACTACTCCCTCCGTTCTTAAAAAACACTTCCGCTCTAATATTTTGCACATTCCATAAAATACATTTTTACTCTACCTAAAATGTCTAAAATACCTCCAAAACAATTTCTACCCGCAATAAACTACATAATAGAATGTATTTTAGACATTTTTTGTAAAAGTAAAAGTATTTTATAGGATGCACAAAAAATTAAGACAAAAATATTTTCAAGAACAGATAGAGTAATAGCTTAATTCAAAAACAAAACCAACACACAACAAATTGTGAGAGGGAGAAGTACAACATGAGAATCAACAATTTGATAATGGTACACTGCATAAACCTTTTTTCTTAGGCGGCTTTTTCGGGCTGCTTCTCTATTTTGAGCTAAACGCCTCAACGTCTGGGACCCAAAAATAAAATTTAGGGAAAAGAAGGGGTGAAATTCGTAGATAAACTAATTATGATATTAAAAAAACTGAAATTAATTGGAAATATATATATATATATATATATATATATATATATATATATATATATATGTTTGCCAGCACCTTAGCGTCAAGATTTCTTTCGGAAGAAGATGAACCACCCACACTTCTCTGCAAAGTAGGCCCCACAACGCAATAACTAAGATTATTAACATCATTAAAATAAATATTAATCTCTCATTTCGTCTCAAAAAAAAATTCCACTTTACACTTTTGGATAAGATTACATTATTTTTCTCTATGCTATATTTTCAGTCCTACAATTTGATTAATTAAGGTGGAACGACCACCCCGAACGCTCTCCCACCCCGACCCGACAAGAAAGTGAGGGGGAGTAAATCATTAAATAATCTAAATTTGGTCCTTAGATATAGAGGGGTCGTCCAGTGTTCGGTGTGCAGAAGGAGTTGTAACAAATAATAGAATTGAACTCTCATGCTGTCGGCCTGTCGCTGCCGAACGTCGACCGTAAATTTAATGGGTTTGAAAATCTCTCCGTGACCCAATTAGTTGAGCTACTGATGGCTATAAACCACCGAGAGTATGAAATAATATAAAGTTTTAGAGAGAGAGAGTGTGCGCAAAGTGGGAGTATATTGAATTCAAAATTCGGTCCCATTACAATGAGGGGTGCCACCCCTTTTATAGGGGTAAAATACACTAAGTCAAAGCCCTATGATCGAGGCCCGTCGTTTAGCGGACGTCACCTGTCCTTAGGTCTTGTCCCTTTCATCCTATCGCTTTCACCAAGTCTTCGTTGAACGTCATTTTCCGCCCGTCTTGTCCCTTTCATCCTATCGCTTTCCTCAAGTCTCCGTTGAACGTCACTTTCCGCATGTCATTGTCGTTGGGCTCGGGCTCGGCTTGGTCGGCCGAGCAGGGAGGACGAGCGGAGCGCAGAGCCGGGCAGGAATGACGAGCGGAGCGCAGAGCCGGGCAGGAATGACGAGCGGAGCGCAGAGCCGGGCAGGAAGTTTGGCGGGCATTTGGAAATTTACGCTGATGTCAGCCCTAGGCCAGTGTGGGGTTGTTCCCATCAGCTACCCATGCGGGCAGCGTGATTAATTAAGGAAGATTAGTGGGGGAGGTAGGGTGGAATAATAATAATAATGTTTTTAAGGTGAATGATGGCAGTGAACAGTGTTTAAGGTGAAAAGAGGAACAGTAAAAAAACTGTGAAGATTCTCATGAATCCCCACAATGCCATGTCAGAGTCCCAACACAGCACAAAAAAATCATGTCAAAGCTCCCTTCTCTTGATTTTCTTGGAGCAATTGGCGGGATTTCTTGAGTGTGACCTCACCAGATTTGCACCAGAAAATATGCCCCCAAAAAACAAAATTTAAACTTTTCTTTCTTTCTTTCTCAATTAAACCTTTTTTTACTCTGTCTTCAAAAGCTTAATCATATTTCCTACCATTTTTTAAAATCAATTAGTAATTGACAATTAATAAACTAATTAAATTAACCTTGTGTTGAGAAGGGTGTTTAGAATTAGGAGGAAGAGCTGGATGAGTGGCGGCCGCCATGTCTGCGGCAGCAAGTGGAAGCTGATGATGTTGACTATGGTCAAAGGTTGTACTCAAAGGCGGCGACTCTGTGTCTTCTGTTCTGTTCCCAAAGCATCCTGAATCACTGCTGTCTTCTCCACCTGATCTTGAGCTCCCCCCTCTCTACATCCATTTTTTAGTTTAAAAAACCCATAATTAGTTCTCCAGGATTAATAATGATTAAGGAGTGTTAATATTATTATTCATGTAGAATTAGTTTCAAGAAGAAGAAGGAAAAAAAAAAGAAGAGAAAGTACTAATAACCATTGGGCTGCTGAGATGGAATCTAGCAGGCCAAGATGGGAACATTTCCAGTGTTGGTTCACCTTTATCTTCTGCATATAAAGCTGCACACAATCACAAAGTCCAAAATCTTGAAATCTTTTCTTAAGAAGAAGAAGAAGAAGAAGAACAAGAAAAAAGAACCCAAATTTTGTTTCTTTTCTGCAGGCAGGGATTTGGCATAAAAATCCTACCTTTTTCAGTTTTTACCTTACCCATACAGTGTTTTACTCCAACCATGTAAAAAAGATTTAATCTTGAAACCCAGAACAGGTTTCCTTGTTTGAATCCCACGCAATTCAAGTCTTTGAAGCCAAGAATGATTACATGGTTGGAAATGGTAAAGGGGGTTTGAGGACAAATTCAAACACCCCCCCCCCC
>OOIL02001013.1:146647-257686 GCA_900332095.2 Cuscuta campestris | reverse complement strand
CACCCCCATCCCACCCACCTACCCTATCTGTTTCTCAGTACTTTTGGGATAAGGAGTTGTTATACTTTGCAAACGTCAGAAATAACAGAGGGGTAAAAAAGGCATACAATCTTTGGCTTCATCATTGCTCTTGATCTTCTTCACTCCCTGCAGAACTATGGCTTCTTCTAGCTCCCCAAATTCAAAAGCTGGTGATGATGATGATCCTTCTTGGCCACTAACCAAATACAGTGTATAAATTCAAAATCCATGTCACAACTTGAAAAAAATTAGTCAATTCATAACAGGGTAGAAGGCATGGGATCCCTTGTCTCAAAAATATTATCCACTTTATATCTCATTATTCAGAAGTTGTCACATAACATAAAAATGTAATACTCCGTATCATTTTATTATTATGTTATGGAACGATTGAGAGAGTGTGACATAGAGATGAGATAGTATTTTTGGAACAAAGGAATCTCCTCTCATGGAAGACGTAGAATTGATTCAATTGAATGAAGGGTAGTTTAGACTTTAGACTTTTTTTTTTTTTTGAAATATCCCCCAAATAATGAATACCCATTGTCAAAAATTGGATGATCCTTCTTGGCTGCTAACCAAAAATAACCACCAAAATGTCAGAGCAAGAAGAGAGTTATTTTTTAAAAATAAAGTTTAGATTTTTTTCTTCTGATTCTTTAATTTTCCCTCAAAATAATGAATACCCATTCTCAAGAACTGGCTTTTCCTTCATGAAAATAACAAAACAAATGAAAAAGTTTAGATTTTTCTCTTCAGTTTCTGTCAAGAAATGGCTGAAGTTATTATTAGGCATAAGCAAGAACATAGCAACTACTAGAATATTGTAATGTTAATTACTTGAGTGTGGAGTGGGACATGAAGCTTGTGGTTTCGCCGCCGTGGAAAATACCGAAATTCATATTATGGTGGTGGTGGTGGTCCTGAAGGCGGCGGCGGCAGTTCATTCCAAAATTCTGGTCACTGGTAGCCATGCAAAACAGCCCACTTTTAGATCATCCTCTTCCTCTGTTGAAGAAAGCCAAGAATAGTAATCAAGGCAAACACACACTTGTGGAAACAAAACATTTAAAAAAATGATAGTTTCTGTAGAAAGAATCAGAAAAACAGAGACATTTCGGCACGAAAATATAAAATATGCATACATTTATTTAGCTTTAATTACCTCAGTTTTGAATGACAGGGAGAGGTGATGAAGAAGAGGGAGCAAGAAAGAAGCTTTATTTGTCAAGAATGAAGAGTTTATTTATATATATATATATATACTCCGTATATATATATATATATACTCACATGTGAAAACAAGTGAGGGTCCTCTGTTCACTTCTCTCTCTCTAAGCCAGAGGAAGAGGAAAACTTTTGTGATCAGTTGAACATACAGTTTGGGTTTTCTTTTTCATGTCCTTTTTCTGGAGTAACAATTATTATTATTATTATCAGATTTGTTTAGTCTCCATCCAATGGTAGAGGAGATCTTTGTACCTTTGAGGTTCTTTGGGACCACCTGCTTTTGTGAGGTTTCCAAACTGCAAAAAAAAGTAAAACCATTTTAACACCAAAATTAGATGCTCCATCTGTTTCTAAATCTCTTTTTATTTGGATTTTTGTGGGATTTATGGGTTGTTTGGATGATGTGAGGAAAAATTAGAAAAAGAAAATGAGAGAAAACACAACTCGGAAAAAATGAAAGAAAAAAAATTAATGTCTGAATTGATAGAAAAAGATAAGAAAAAGAGAAGAAATGCTCTTTCATCAATTTCCTAATCATTTAGGGTGAAAAAACCTTTCACATAATCACATGGTCTAATCATTTGTTTTTTCTCTTCCCTCAAAAATTTCTTCTTGGAGCACTGGAAATACTCGTGAAGCCCTGGGACTTCAAACCGGGGCTTCAAACTCTCTCTATCTGCCACGTCAGCTTTAACTTACACCAAAAATTCACTGGAAATGGGGTTGAAGCCCTGGGGCTTGAAACAGGGGCTTCAAACATTCATTTTTTACATTTTTAAATATACATCTTCTAAATTTAAATTATTAAATTTTAATTAATTTATTATTTAAATTAATCAAAAGGAGATTAGTACATTAAAAAAATTACATTCATTAAAAAAATATTACATTCATAGAAGAATACATTCATAAAAATGTTTCATTCATTAAAAAAATATCACATCCATAAAAAAATAACACTACAAAGAAATTACTAATTATTCGAGCAACTAAAAATATCTTCATTCAAATTCGAGTTGTAGTAAAATATTGCAAAGTGAAATAATTCATCAAATAAAAAATACAGTCAATAAAAAAAGTATGTTAAATTTAATAAAAAACAAAACAAAATTACATTACTAAAAAAAATTTAAACAAAAAAATATTACATTAAACAACAAAATATAGAGTAAAAAAATTATGTTTGTGTTTATTTTTTTTTAAAGATAGAGTGGGGAGGGGGGGAAGAGCTTTGAAGCCCGTTAAACATTTGAAGTAGAAGAAATGAAGCCCGGATGAAGCCTTAGGGGGCGGTGTTTAACGCCCCCTGGGCTTCAAAAGTAACGTAACGCCGGGTGGCGTTAAATGTATTACCAGTGCTCTTATATCCAAACAAATGAATTTGAATTGATTCCTAAGTTTTAATTTCTTACCTAACATTTTCTTTCTCCCTACTTTTCATCATCCAAACGCAGTGTTAAGAATGAAATATTTGTGTGTTGATTTTTCCAAATTACCATTGATGTGATACCTAAAAGAAATGTGATGAATAGATTATTAGTGATTAGTGAATAGATATGATGTGATAGGTAAAATAATAATTAGTCTAGGGAAAATTGATTTTTTTAAATAAAAATTAGAGAAATTTTGGGACAACGAAAAAAAATGGGAAAGACTACGAAGGAGTACATAAAATGAAAATCTAAACATATAATGTCAAACGTGTTGTTAATCTAATATGATCCAAAAACTTGTATGCAGATTAACATTTCATTATTATTGTTATTGACACTCAAACAATTTTAGTGAAGGGCAAAAGTATTTGGCACAAAAATAAGAGATTAAGTGTCTTTCAATATGAGAGGTTTCAATATGTGTTTGATTCTCGGTGGGGCCAATAACTCCATATGCTTTAATAGGTTGAGAAAAATCTAAATTGTTGTTTGCTACTACAGGGTCAAACATCATTTTTTTTTTTCTATTTTCGTTAGTCATTTGAAAAAATAATATAGTTATGCCACTACTAATTTTGTTAATCTTTTGATATTGTTTTTAAATATGTAATTTTTATCTTTAAATTTTACACCATTTTTCATATAAAATAATTTAAAAATTACTTTAGTCAAACATCGTAACCCGAAATAGACGACTTAAATTAGGACGGAGAGAGTAATCATTCTTACGTTTGCATTAAGAACTACATTTCCAACCAACGGTACAGTTTTAGACAGTTTTTTAACAAAGTGAAATAATGTTTAAAATAGTAACAATTTCTCTAAAAACATTTAAATAGTGTCTAACCAATAATTAGTAGAACTCGCTACTGCAGTTGATAATTGAGTGTTATAATCCATGATTTGTAATAGATTTGTTTTGGTATTACTCTGTATATAATTTGATACATTGATGCCTCCACATCCAATCCTTGTCATCAACTAAAACCACACCAAAATTCTTTTATCTCTTGATAGATTTAAACTTTATTAATCGATAGTGATTGGACTTCCTAGCTAACACCTTAGTTTAATAAATGTCCATTATGGATCACATTATCTATGCAAAAAGGAAAATGCTAGAGTCACAAATATTGCATTCGGAAGAATTTTTGACAAAAGTGAACACGTTTTTCACAACAATCTTAGTCAATTGTTAGTAGAGATTGTATTTTTGTTAGAAAATATAAGGAAAAAAAAAGTGATGATAATCATACTTATTATGGTTTATGGTCCGATGACAAAAACAGAAACTTGGGGCAGATAATTACTTCGGTATTACTCGGTACGTAATTTATCTTAATATCCGGTCTGAAAGTAATTATACTTTGTTTTAAAAAGGACAAGTAAGATTTTTTTTCAAGGAAAAAAGAAAGAAAAGTAAGGTATTGTTAGACAATATATACGTCAAGCCCACCACATTGCACTGCAAAACTAACCAATGGGCAATGACCAATGCAATGCTCAACTAGAAATAAAGCAAAGTCCACCACTGCAAAACCCACCATTTTTTAAAATTTTAAAAATTTAAAAATTAACTAAAAATAAAATTACAACATCGGTCAACCTCCGGCCAGCAGCGGCGTCCGACGAAAGGCGGCGCAGCAATGCTGGGGGCAGGCGGCGAGACGACCGGCGATCGGCGGCGATGGCAGGCGCACGGTGGTAGGCCGCGGCGGTTAACAGTCAAAATCTAGTCATCACTTCTTCCTTTGATTTTATTTTTTTAAAAAATCAAAGTGTTGAAAAAATATGGTGAGTTTTACCTTACAATTTGGTGAACTTTGTAATTGTCCTTTTGATGAGCTTTGCATCATCTGACCGAATCATATCATCTCACCATAAGGTGTCACTTAACTGGAGTCGATATATATATATATATATATAAATTAGTTCCATTATGTAGAATAATTTAATGTGCAATTTCACAACTTTTGAAATATTATTTTAGAAAAAAAATTATTACTAGATTATCCATTATTGGAAAAAATCTTTAGTTTTGCTTTAAAAAATACTTTAATCTCGTATTATTTATAAAAGCATTTTAAAAAAATACATTTAAATTTAAAGTTAGAAATTAAAAAACAAAAGACAACCAAAACAGAGGGCCTATATATACTTGGACAGTTTGGTGGGCAATGGGACTAATTAATTAAGTAAACAACAAAAATTTAAAAATGGAAAATTGGTCGATACTCGATAGAGAACCTTAAGGAACGAAATGGACCGATAAATTTTATTTTTATTTTATATTTTAATGATAAAAAATGCAGACAATTATTCAAATAATTTATACACTCTGTTTAAAGAAAGCGTATTTTTATTTTTTGTTCGTCTCAAAATAATTTTTACTTCCTTTTTTATGAAAGATTTGTATCATTTCGCCCATTTCTCTCTTCATTTCATAACTTTTCACCCGTCAATTATATTTTTCTTATTAATCGTATTAAGTCATTTATTTTGGAGAGAGAGATTACGGAATATAAGTTAAGATAGAGGAGTGGATTATAGGGTCTTTTAAGTTGCATTATTTGTGATGCATTTAATAATAATGATTATCTAGGTTTTTTCGAATAATATTATATACACGCACCAATAATTCCTTCCTAATACCAATCATTTGAGGTTTATTCTCTCGAATGGATTAAGTCCATGCATGTGTGTATATTGAGTTCTTTCACTTTAGTTGTTGTACAAATTAAATCAACACCAACTTGTGAACCAAGTGCGTGCATTATATATATTAAAAAAACAATTAACTTTGTGGTACCCTTGACACACTTTTATTACATCAATGTCTTTATTCTGAATGCAAAAGCGCCAAGGGCGCAATCAGAGGTAAATGATCGATAGCGGAGAGCTGGATGGTGAGTATTTGCGTAAGGCACAAGAGAAGAACTACCAGTAAATCAGACTCCAGGGAAAAAACGATGACCGGGATATCATAGATATAATATAGTGTTCTCTATCGATAATTTTTATAAAGTTACGGAGTATAATTTCAAAATTGGGGTCAAACTTGAGGTATCTCAAGTTTGACTCATTTGATAAACGGTGTCTTGTAGACATGTTTATACAAAGTTATCCGGAGTATTTCTTTATACTATCTCAACATAATTATACACATTGAGCCAACACTTCAGAGAGACTCGTCATGAATCTTGAGGAGTGGACTTCATGCTTCTCAAGCCAAAGAAAAGTTCTTCAACCCATTCTTATTATTTTCTCTGTATTACTTATTTTATTTAAAATCAAACCAGATAAATTTAAAATAAATATTTCTTCCATTATTGCCATCAAACCAGATATAAATTTAACATGAATAATTACACTTTATTCAGTCTCTGTTCTTTTCGGTTAGAATTTTGAAGTTGAAAAAAATTGAAAAAAATAGAAAAAAGTTGTTGAAAAACTAAAAAGAATTAGAAAATGTTGGAAAAAATAAAATGTTAAAAAATCAATCAATTTAATAAAATCCAAAGAAATATGCAAGAAAATTAATTTTAAATATAAAATAAATTCATCTTTGTCTGCGTTTGAAGTGTTCGTTATAAATTTAGATACATAATGTTATTGTATAGTCATCATATGTAAATACATTTTTTAAGTCTTTGGAAGAAACAGGAAAAAGTTAAAAAAAAATAGAAGTAATTGAAAAAAAAACTGGAAGAAAATAGATAAAATTGGAGGTTAATTTAGCCAACCGAAAAAAACATAACCTTAATTTTTAGCGTGAAATCATAGTGAAAGATCAAAGAGAAAAAAACGTTTTAGAAAACCTAAGAGTCTACACTCTACACTAGTAAAAATATACTATGTTGGAAACTTGATGAAAGACGCCAAACTTGAAGAAACCAAAGTTTTAACAAAGCCAAACTCTTTGAGTGGTTTGACTCAACTCGACTCGTTAACAGGAATAACAACCCTACACGCAAATCTATGGTTCAAGACAAAGAGAAAGTGTGTTGGATATTGTATCTAGACTCCAAACAAGAGGCAAATCAAAACACTCCAACAAGAATTAAGGTGGACAAAACAATGAGAATGTAAAAACTGTCCTGCCCAAATCCCTATAAATTTGACAACGAGGTTGGAGTTTTGTGTTTTTTGTTTTTTGGGAAAAAAAAACAGGTGCACAGTAAAAATTAATAGATTTAAAGCCAAAATTTGTCAAATGAGGCAAATAAAACAAAACACATCCCAGTGGTGGATCATATATATCCCAAAGAAAACTGAAGTAAAAGTCATCACATCAATGGATTATGAACAGATTATTCCATATCAGCAATACCATTCTCATACATATCAAAGATGATGATAGAATATACATATTGAATTCTAGAAAAATAAATGAGCTTTGTTTATTCAGAACACCTTTTTTTGTTTAATGCTTTCCAACTGGAGTACAATGCACCCTCCTTATAATAATCAATTATCAAGATTGACCAAAATCTTATGACAAATGAGTCTTGAGTTCAAATGCTCTCTAAAGATGAGTTTATATTGAACCATTCAAAGGAGGGTATGTTAATTATATAGTCCCCTGTTTGCCCACAATCACAAGATCATGTTTTATTATATATGTATGGGAATTCAGACATTACAAAGCATCTACAAAAAGCAGATTCAGAACCAATATAACAATTGTAATCATTTAAAAATAACCTGCAATTGGAAAGATTACTAGTGTTGATGCCAGATTATTCAGATGGCCTTTGTCCCAAAACTGGAATATCCTCGTATCGCTTCTGCATTTCGACAGATAGATAATTTAGTTTATAATTCATCAAAAGAAGCTCCTCTTAAAACAAAAACGCACACATTTTATAAGACCAAGACTTATAATTCATCAAAAGAAGCTCCTCTTAGAGGATATACTACTGTAAATTGTGAAATTGAAAGGATTCAGAGAGTGGATTGTGATAGTGGAACGGCTAAAACCCCTTATAAAATTCTACATTTTAACATTTATTTACAAATTAGCGCAAAAATCTTGCTTTAACTGATGCACACATTTTAATAAAATATACATATAATACATCACCTAATTCAATCATTATAATTCAAATAAATTATGTACCCTGAAATTAAGCCAACATTCCTGCATAAAATTATCAACTTATAAAGGATGTCGTCTCCACATCTAAAGTGCAAGTATGTAGCAACAAAGCGAATATCCAAAATAACTCTAAAGTTTATGTTTCAACCTCTATTATGCATGGTTTGAAAAAGGGCTTATGAGGCTCAATGTGAGGCTCGCCTCAGTGTGAGGTGCCTTGTTCGCATAACAATTAACAAGAGGCTTACACCCCAAAGAAAAAGGCTTACGCCTGAGGGATTTGTTTTTTCTGGAATGTGAGACTATTAGGGCCTGTTTGGGAATAGCTTTATCGATTAGCGTTAGCGTTTTTAAAAAGCTATCGACGGGCAGCGTTTAGCGTTAGCGTTTTCAAAGTAATCTGCAACGTTAAAATTTTATCCAAAACGCTAACGCTAATCTCTAACGCTATTCCCAAACAGGCCCTTAAGCAATAAGGTCCATAAATTAAAATTTAGTCTGTAGGAGAAAAGAAATAACATATCACTCTATTATGTCGCCCCCCCCCCCAACTCCAAGACACAATGATCTGAATCACTATAACATGTATTTTCTTTGCTTTGATGCTCCATGTGCATGTTCTAATTATTCTCTCTTCCTCCTGGTCTCTTCTTTTTTCCACTGCTTTTTCATGCTTCTCTCATATTATTCTCTTCTTTGTTTTTATGTTTTTTCATTGTTGTTATTCTGAAAAATTATTGAGGTGGCACTCCTACTAGTAGTGAAGGCCTAGACTTTTCTACATATGTTACTAGAAAGATGAAAGACCTAGCAAGGACAAATCTATAAATCTCTTGAGAAAATAAAAGTATTACATTCCAGTGTAACTATTTTTATTTTCTGGTATATTTTGTGGGTTGTAACTCAAGGCTTCATGTCTTAAACAAACGACCTTGACACATTTAACTAGCACCCAGTATAAATATAATGTATTTTTTACATATGAAATCCAAGTCTATAACTTTAGCAAATACAAGTAACACGTAACAGTTGTCTCAAAACTAATACTTAAGCTCCCAAAGCATACAAAATTTTCAGGCAAGTCACACATCACCAATGTTTAAAAAAATATAAAAAGGCTAAATAGGATTTTAGGAAATAAAGACCGTCCATTGTGTAACCGTGTAAAGTTCAAAAAGCTTGCCTAAAGCCTAAGGGTGTCATTCGGACCAGCTTGCCATGCCCAATGGCCGTTTTGGGCAAAGATTTTCAGCCATTGTGTTTTTTGGCCAAGATTCAGTATTTTCTATTCAAACCACGAGAGTTCAACATTTTTAGGATGGGCATTCCTTTATGTCGTGTATCAAGAAAATTTTACTCCGTATTTTTTGTACCAAAATACTATCACTGCTTAAACCATGGAGAATGCTAAAAGGAGACATAAAAAGGAACTCTACAAATCTTTGGCCATGATGCACAAGCAAGATTCCTACTACATGGTTAGTAAAGGCCAACTTGTTCACATGATCCATTAGTGTTTTTACTTGCTTTTTTTCTCCTAATGCAAATATATCCACATGTCAAGACCCTTTTTTTAGTAATGAATTACAAACGAAACGCGCCTTAGGCCAACAAAAAAATGTTAAGTTCATTATTTGCAATGAATGAATTGTAAAAAAGGAGGATACATAATAGAATAAAGATTTCATTAAATGATCCAAAAACTATGAAATTTTAGGTACAAAGTGAAGAACAACATACCCCAATGTTGTTTTGCTCCCAGAGCTTCTTAATCCCATAGTCAACCACCTGCACTTACAATGTATGCGAAATTAAACAAAATTTCAAATCGGTTCTGAAGAACTTGACTTCTATTCGTTAAAAATGACTCGATTAATTCAGATCTGAAAAGATGCTCGGATCAATTTCAAGCTTAATAGATGCATATCACGTGATCGTGCGCTGATGATGCTTACCCTTTCGCCGACAAAAGCGCCGGCGACGACGAAGGTGACGTAGACAGAGTTCCGGCGCATGATGACCCTGTAAAGGCCTTCTAGAAGGCCGCCACCGCTTCTCCGAACTGCTGCCGGTGACGCCATTGTCCGACGCTGTGCAAAATCTCAGGAAAGCGTCTTTACTGATCCGAGATCGGAGAATTTGTGTAGAAGAAGGTGAGCCCGTATTTTCGGGTCGGGTACATTTCCGTTTGACTTTGGGCCATTATTCCTTCGCCGCGGGTAGGAGTACCGGCCCAAGAGGCCACTCACAAGTAGGGGTGGACACGGTACGGTTCCGGGACGGTTCTGGTTCTGGAACCGCCGGTTCCGGTACCGCCACCCCATGGCACCGTCACCGTGACCGGACCGGCCGGTACCAGTTCCGGTTCTCGGACCGGCGGTTCCGGTACAGGACCGGCCAGTTTCGCCTCCCCCCTTTTTTTTTTGCTTTTTTTTAAAATTTTTAAAGTGTGCCGATCTGTTGAAGACTAGTCCCCCCTGTGTGCCGATCTGTTTAAAGTGTGCCGATCTATTTAATAATTTTTTTTTTGCAGGCCACTTGTTCCTCCCGTTGAAGACTAGTCCCCCCCCCCCTTTCCTTTAATGTTTCCCTTCTTTTTTTTTTTGCAGGTGGTTGGCCGATCTGTTGCAGGTGCAGGGAAAAAAACAAAGTAACGGTACCGGTACCGTACCGGTACCAGCGGTTCCGGGACGAAAACTTGGGTACCGGTACCGGTTGGGGCGGTTCCGGTACCGGTTCCCGACACCGGTGGGACGTGCCGTGCGACGGTGACGGTAGATGGTACCGGCGGTACCGTTGCCGGTAACGGTACCGTACAGGTACCGTGTCCAGCCCTACTCACAAGACAGAGGTTGAATTAAAAAGTTGAGAAATATTCACGATAAATAATTAATTTTCCTAAATAGCACCTAAATTATTTTATTTCTTATATAACATTTAATGATGTACAGAAAGAAGAATATTATATAGTGATAGCGAATATTTACTTAAATAATGACTAATGAATAATGACTAAAAATGCTACATTGGAAAAAATACATTTAGTGCTATTTAGAAAAAATCATTATGTTTTAGTGTTATTTAAGTAAACTACTCTTATTTTAATACCACGGGCCGGCTCGATGATAATGATAATAACGACTAGCTCTTTTTAACACGGTTTGTTTTCATAATATGATAACAATTCTAATTGAAGCATTTGCAATGTTCTGATCCTAAAACTTTTAACTCCAAGCTTCCCCTCATGTCCTTCCTACACCCTATGGATCACCGATAGACTGTCAATAAATTACTACCCTCGAGAATGTTAAATATTATTGACACGTTAAATTCAAATTTGATGAAAGTTATATGTTTCAAAATCTAAAACCTGAATATAAATTTAGACCAAATTTAATTTGAATACAAATTTAGACCAATTTTTTTAATCCACAACAAAAAGATTACTTACAACTCAATACGCCTCCATTGTAATATGAAATTAAAAATTCAAAATCCAAGAGTGTAAATCCAATAACTTAAATTAAAAAATTTGATTGGGATGTTAATAAAAGTATACACCCTCTCCTCTCTAAGATGTTCTTGTTTTAACTTTTTGTGATTCATAAAGATAGATGAAAAGAAATAATTGCACTAATTGCACTAAATAGTTAAAACTTAACTCGTTTTTCTAAATAGCACTTAAACTGTTTTATTCTTTAAATAGCACTTAATAATGTCTATAATGTCCAATAATCGTGAACATTTATTTGAATAATGACTAATTAATAATGACTAAAAGTGCTACATTATGAAAAAATACATGCGATGCCATTTAGGGAAAGTCATTAGGTTTTAGTGCTATTTACCTAAATTCCTCGAAAGGTAAATTTTATACTCTTTTCAGTCCTAGAAATCATTCATGTTTTGATTTTTTTGGTCAAACATTGTCACGCTTTGATTACAAATTATGAAAAAATATATTTAATTACAATATAAATTTAATAAAATTAGATTTATCTTAAGATATAATTTTTATATAATATTTTTCATATTTTTTATTTATTTAGATTATATTTAATTTATGTAAAATCAAAAATCAAAACAAGAAAATTTTTTAGAATATTTAATTCATTATTCTTATTCGTTAAAAGATGACCCAACTCGCCTGAGGAGTGTCCGGCCGAACCATAAATCTCTTGGCGACTTGTGTGGCGGGAAAAGAGACCTAGGTTTTTCGATCGGGTTGTTTGGAGAGGGGAAAGAGCGGGGGGAGAGAAGCAGAGGGAGCACCGATGGCGGAGGAGAAAGAGAAAGGACCGGTGGTTCCGGCAGTGGAAGTAGAAGACCTGCCGAAGACTATCGTGCGCCGGCTAGTGAAAGAAAAGCTCTCACAGCTCTCCAGGGACGGCGAAATGTCCCTTCTTCGCGACGCTCTTCAAGCCTTCACCGAGAGCGCCCGCATCTTCATCCACTACCTGTCTGCTGCGTAAGCTCGCTCGTTTTTACCTGTTTCTGCTTCACTTTCCCTCTCTGTGATTTCATCTCTTTGGCGCTCCTTCTAGGTTCCCATCAAACTTTAATCGATCTTTGATAAGATTGTGTTCTTTTTCTGAAGAAAGGTTATTTCATTTCGGCAATTATGTGATTTTTTATTTAATGATATGCAACAATTCTTGGAGCGATTAGATAAATAAGCGACTTGTGTGATTTTTAATGTACAATTTTAGCTCCGGTTCCATAAACACCGTGTTGTTGAATACAGAGTACTATTTTTCATAAATAACTGTAGAACGCGATAATCCATATTATTCTCCAACATAGTTTTGGTTTGTGGATTGTTTGCTTAGACAGGTAAACGAGCTAAGAAATGTTGCAAAATACATAATGACTGGATAAGTTTAGCATTGTGAATAGGGTGTGATATTCACATCTCTTTAAGCTCTTAGCTAAGTTACTAACATAGTGATGAAGTGGTATTACACACAATTCTGGACTTCTCATTATGATGACATTTGATTTCATTGTGATAGAAGTTTTAAGGCATAAAAATGGTAACTTGGTCTCACAAATTTGGTCTCACAAATCGTTGTAAATCAATCAACCAGCATTGATTCAGAAGTCTTCTTTTGCCAATAAAAAAGTTGTGAAGAATGGTGTGCAGTCGATTGCACTCCGATGGAGAGCTAGATATAGATGTTGTTCATTGTATTAGAGCCGCTTGGACTAAGTGAAAGCTCGCTTGAGGAATGAGGAGTAGAGGTGTACTTTGCCACAAGAGGTATCGACAAGCCTGAAATGGAGGTTTATTGGAAAATGGTCAAATTGGCCCTTTTGTATGATGTGGGATGCTAGGCGGTAAAGGACACTCATGTTCTAAAGCTACGAGTGGCAGAGATGATGTTGAAGTAGATGTGTGGGCATAAGATGACGGATCAGATCCAAAACAAGGATATCTAAGGGAGGGTGAGACTGGCCTTTGTGGAAGATTAGCTACAAAAAGCTAGATTTAGTTTTTTTGAGCATGTATTGAGGAGAAATATGGATGCCTTAGTGAGGAGTTGCGGGAGGCTTGTGGTAGGGGCTGTTGGGAGGGGTAGAGGTATATTTGTATATCCAATGAGAGTTGGAAAGAGGTGGTTAGACAAGACTAATGACTTCTTGATCTTGTGTGCCTGTTTTTATTTGTGGTCTCACTTTATGCATGTTACTTTCTTTTGCCACTGTGATCATGTGTTTTGAGATCAAAGCTCTTGGAAACAACCTCTCTAGTTTTTGAGTAGGGATAAAGCATGTGTCCACACCTTCCCCGGGCCTCACTAGGTCTGTTGTTGGTGGTGGTGTGCGATTGATGGTGTTGCAGAGTTGTTGTATGGTAGGATTTTTGCCATCTTCCGTTAAGAACATCAAATGCGAAAAATAATGTCATAATTATAATGCAAAGTAAGTTGTGATGTGTTGAGCTGGCTTCACTTATTCTGATGTATCTTTTGTAATTGCAGTGCAAATGATAATTGCATGGAGTCTAAAAGGCAAACAATGAATGCTGAAGATGTATTCAAGGCTCTTGAAGATATAGAGTTTAGTGAATTTGTAGGACCTCTCAGAGCTTCTCTTGAAGGTTAGTGTTTGTTCCTTAGGGTCTCTTATCTCTTTGGACAGAGGGTTCGGGAAGGAAAGCTTTGGAGTGCTTAATCTGTACCTTGATATGTATTTTTGAGATTTTATAAAGTTGAAAGAATAACATGATATGTCTGTGTATGGTATTTCAATCCCCTATTATTCGTTGGCAAAAACAATCTATTCACCACAATTTATACTAAGTCCTCCCAACACATTCAAAACCCTCCATCCAAACAAGCCCTTATTGTCATAAGTTACTTTAAAAGATCCAGTTCTACTATTAGTATTGGCTGACTACTTTTCAGGGATTCTAGCACTACATCTCTGCGTTTTTTGTTATCCTATAAGTGTTAGCCTTTTCTTTGGATGTAGGTTCTTTCTCCAATCATTTGGACCTGTAATATACTCTGATTTTTGTAGACAATTCATATGGATATATTTTATTTCTCCAAATGTGTAGGATATGTTTGGCACACCTTGCACTAGCTATTTGATTTCTCTTAAAGAGGATCTTGAAGCAAGCTCTTTTAAAGCCAGATGAACTTGTTGGATAACCCTGAGCTTATTTCATTATAGAGACATTGATTGGCTTATCATACATGTTACATGACCTTCTCGTTTATAGATCCAATTTTGTCAATTTATGTCCTTTTGTATTTCTAGATTAGCTAAATTTTAACAAACACTATATGAGACAAGTACCAGCTAACTTATCAAACCTTCACTAATAGCATGTCAAGTGTTCACAGCATGGAATTTGAGGTCATTCTCGTTCCGCGGATGATGATCCGACCCAAGCTTGTTTGTTGTATTTGTAACTCTTTCCCTGTTACTGACAGAGTTCAGACTGAAAAATTCTAAAAGGAAGGCGGTATCTTCTAAGCCGGTGGAATCCAACAAAAAGAGCAAGGGGGAAGGAAAACATGCCGAAAATGGTAAGATGAAAGGGAAACAGGACCCTACGGATAACCCAAAGGGTAAGCACAAAAAAACTGCAGTGGATGGAGATGGTGCAGGAAAGGCACTAATAGTTGAAAGCGAAGAGAAAGATGGTCAAGAAACCAATGGAAGTGAAAAAGAAGAAGACGGAGAAGAAGAAGGAGAAGAAGAAGAAGAACAAGAAGAAGAAGAAGAAAAACAAGAAGAAGAAGAAGAAGAGCACAGTAGAGGCGACAGTGTTGATGAAGAAGAAGGCAATGCAAGCGACGACAGTGGTGACGATTGAAGAGATATTGCATAAAACTATAACTGATGAAGGAGGCACGTTTTGATCTCTTTCACATTCCCCTGTAATGGATGCCCTGCTCATGTAAAGAGATCATACCTAAGTTATTTACAGTTTTGGATTTTTTAATATTCCATCCGAAGCAATTTTCTATTATTGTCATATATTCACATCACTTTTAGCTAAAATTCAGGTCATTATGGTAAATAAGGGTAAAAATAGACGGTGCGGTTAACGGAAGGCGACGACTTTAATTGAGGCAAAATTTATGATTTCTATTCCCTACACTGCCAATGCCCCCCACCCTAGCCCCTTGCCACCTCCCACTTAGTATTTCCTTGCCACCTCCCACTTACACTATGTTTGGTTAAAGGAATTTAAAAGGGAAAAGAAAAGAAAATGAAGTGGAAAACAAGTTTTTTTTATTTGGTTAGAAAGGAAAAGTGGAAGGAAAAGAAAATGAGAAGGCAAAATGTATCAAGGGGAGGGAAAACCAAATTCCTCTCATTTTGGTGAGGAAAATGAGAGAAAACCATTTCCTTTTCTTTTCCTTCAAAATTTCTTGAACCAAACATTGTGTTAGTATTTCCAATAGCCAATTGGCGATTTAGAGGGGAGGAGAGGAGGGCAAAGGGGTAAGAATCATCTATTTTGCAAGCAAAGCATTAGGTACCCTAAAAAGACAGTGACATCCTAGTATCACTGCAACCCAATGTCTTCATAACCGTATCAAAATAAAATAGGGAAATACACTAAATAAAGAGTAAAACATAACGATAGTATGAAATAGGAGTTTTACATTTTTATTCTCAAAATAAGAGTTACAATGCCAATAATGTCATCATATAATATGAAAAATATAATGTCACACTGTTACAATGTAAATTCTTATTTTGAAGATAAAAATAGAGAAACCACCCTAAATAATTGTAAAATATAGTGAAAATACCAAAATAGGAACTCTATGTTTTTATCCCAAAATAGGAGTTCGCACTGTGGTAATATAATACTGTATATAGAAAATTTACAATATTTTTTGGTAATGTATATGGTCATAATTGACAAAATATATGCATTTTAATTCTTATTTCGGAAATAAAAACATGAAACTCTTATTTTGGTATATTTTCAATGTTTTTCTTTTACTTTAATTTTTTTTTCGCTTAAAGATATGTTGCTTCTATTTTGGGACAAGAGCAATGTTTTACTCCTATTTAAAAGATTTCTTGATAAAAAAAGACTATGGGTAAACTCACATCTTATTTAGCTATATTTATTTCATTAATCTCAAAGAGACAAATTCACCCTTGCATATGGAGTATTAAAAAAAAGTAGTGAAGGGCATAGCTGTCACAAGGCCCAATTGCCAAAATCGCCACCTACAAGAACGACGGTTCTGAGAGGGTTAGGGTTTGAGTGATACCCGAGGATGGCGAACCGTACGGACCCTACGGCGAAGAACATCCACGGGACGAATCCGCAGAATCTGGTGGAGAAGATATTGCGCGCTAAGATTTATCAGAACACCTACTGGAAAGGGGAATGCTTCGGTCTGACGGCAGAGACGCTGGTGGACAAGGCAATGGAGCTCAATCACGTCGGCGGGACCTTCGGCGGCAACCGTAAGCCCGTCCCGTTCATGTGCCTCGTCATGAAGATGCTCCAGATCCAGCCGGAGAAGGACATTGTTGTCGAATTCATTAAGAACGAGGATTACAAGTACGTTCGTGTCCTCGGCGCTTTTTACTTGCGTCTCACCGGAACCGATGTGGATATCTATCGCTACCTTGAGCCCCTCTACAACGATTATCGTAAGCTGAGGCTCAGATCAGCTGATGGAAGTAGGTTATCTTTCCTTCCACATGTTTTTTTGTGATCTCTAAGCTTGTCTTTGATTGGTTGGTTTTGATATGATTTGCATCTTTATTTGATCGTTGCAGAGTTTACTTTAAGTCATGTGGATGAGTTTATCGACGAGCTGCTGACTAAAGATTACTCTTGTGATATTGCACTTCCTAGGATTAAGAAAAGGTATGTAATTGTCTGTTTTCTTATTTAAATTTTAGACTTAAGATCCTAAAGGTTGTGTTCCATTATTCTATATTCATTCATTCATTATAGACATAGTTTGGTGATTCTAGAGGATAATGAAAGTTGGATCATTTAGCCATGGGCTTTAGGTTTCTTCAGAAAACATACTCTTATGCTTAATTATCATCACACCTTTTGATGAAAAAGTAGTTGAACATATTGGATGCATTTCTTTGACCAGGGAGCTGTTTACTTGTCTATTGATATCCTAGCTTTCAAACTATACTTACACTAAAGTTAGGAATACCATCTATGTTCACCTTCTTTACTGTGTAACCAGCTCGATCATCGTATAGTTAAAACTAGTAGATGAGAACAATTTAGCTGTACAGTCATTTTAGGCATGCTCTTTGTAGTCTAAAATGTTTTCCCTATATTAGCTTTGGATCTATACGCATAGTGTTTTCTTGAATGCTTCTTCAACCGGCTTAGTTTTGCTTGTCATTATCTCACGCAATATCATTTGTCACTCAGATGGACCCTTGAATCTCTTAGTCAACTGGAACCCCGTCGAAGTGCTTTGGAGGATGACTTTGAAGAGGAGGAAGAAAAGGATGAGGAGGAACAGTTAACTACTGGTTTAGATGATGAGCATGACAAGGTTTGTATTTTTCTATTTTTTGCATATCTCGTTCCACTTAGATGTAATTTTACATTCTCTTCTCTGGACCTCACTTTGGATGCAGGATTATTATCATGGACACAGTCCTTCAAGGGAGAGAGATAGGGACAGGAGACGAGATAGGGATAGTTACCGGCACAGGTGCTTTTCATTTATCTATATATCTTGTTTCACATTTATTAAAGATCAAATGAAATACTACATTCCAAGAAAGACTTGCTTTGTATTCGGCTAATGTGTGCAACCTTTTAATCAGATAATTTTGCTCAACTAAATTATGCCATATTTTTCTTGCTTTTAATCCTTTTTTGGCAAATTATTAGTAACTAACATGAAAATTAATGGGACTCCTATGTATAAAATCACAAATGCTTTTGAACCATGATTATTCTTTGAGCAATTTACCTAAATAGGATTAAAACATAATGACTTTCCCAATATAGGACCATTTGTTTTTATTTCCCAATGTAGGACCTTTGGTCATTATCAAGTAGTCATTATTCAACTAAATGTCCATCATTACTAGACATTATTCCTTCCACAAGGTCATTATTAAGTCCTATTTAGGGAATAAAAAAGTTTAAGTCCTACATTAGGAAAGTCATTATGTTTTAGTCCTATTTAGTGCAAATTTCACTTATTCTTTTTGGACAAAGGAAGCAACAAATTTTACATTTTTTTTTGCATTTGGTCTTTGTGTCTTGTGGAAGCTGTCTCTTGAAGTACACTATGTTTTGCACACACATTCACGTATTACAGCCATCATAGTATTTGATGCTATTGGTGGTTTAGAATGGCTTCCGAGAATAAAGTGTTTTGATCTTGCCAGGTTTCTCTGCCCTGGCAGTGGGCAGTGAGAAGTATGATAGATCACACATGTCCTATGGTTGTTAAATTTATAAACTTAAGCATACATAGTACACCATGCAATGCTTTTGCACCCTTTTAACCTTTTGTTGCCAATTTATAGTTCATTTTTTTATATTATGTGCCCTAAGGGTACATGTTAAGAAACAAGAAGTTATTAAAATTCATTGGAAATCATTTGTGAAAATATTTGCAAGTTTAACTATACAATTTCTAATGAAAAGTCATGATTTCTGATTTCTTAACATGTGCCCTTACGGCACGTAATAAAAAACACTTGTTGGTTTTAATTGCTTACACATCCCCTGAGTTTATGCAAATGACACTGGAAGATGAAGTCATATAATGATATTTGTAGGAATAACATATGATGATAGTAGCTGTAATCGAGTTTTTTCAGACTACAGTACTCAATATTTACACGAAATGCTAATTTTGACCAAAATGTGTTTTAATATTTCAGTTTATAAAATGCATTCAACCACAACCAGATTATCATAGTGCTCTATAATTTTTAAATGCTAAAAAGGTTTCATTGCTGAAGTAATAAGTACCATTTATGGATTTTTTAAAATTTTCTTGAATTCCAAGGGTTGTTGAAAACGAATTCCAAGGGTTGTTGAAAACCTTGATGGACTTGATTTGTTGCAATCAACTCTTGTACTCATGACAGTGAGCCCCAAATGGTCTCATTTACTCTTTTGCCCTTTGCACAGGGACCGTGACTACGAAAGAGAACGAGATTATGATAGAGATTATGACAGGGATCGTGACTATGATAGGGACCGGGGTAGAGGACGTGACCGGGACAGGGACAGGGAAAGGGAACGCCATCGGTTGAGAGAAGACAAAGACTATGGCCGTGACCGGGACCGGGACCGGGACCGGGAAAGGGACAGTAGGCGTGATCGTGGCCGTAGAAGAAGCCGTTCTAGAAGCCAAGACCGGAAAGAGCGCGACGATGAACGCCGGAAGAGGCACACCCGCAGCAGTGTGAGCCCCACCGCGGACGAACCCAAGAAAAAGAAAGAGAAGAAGGAGAAGAAAGAGGATGGAACCGACCATCCAGATCCCGAGATTGCCGAAGCCAATCGAATAAGGGCATCTCTTGGGCTCAAACCTTTGAAGTAGCAAATCAATGGCTTAAGTTACAAATAGTATTGTTTTTGTTGCCTTGCAAGCTTTTGTGCATGGACTGATGTTCTCAAAAAAAGACTTTGTAAACTTGGTTCAATTTTCTTGTAAGTATCCTTTAATTGTTCATTTTTTTCTCCCCAAAGGATTAAATTTTACTGTGGTGTATGATATATGAGATATTTTACTTTCAAAACCTTGCTAAAATATTGTCATTTGAGATATTTACTTGCAAAAACTTAATCCACCAAAAAGAAATTACGGATTATATTATGCATACAGGCAAAGTTCGAACACCAAGGAGATGTTTCATTATTCATTCATTTGAACTTTATTATTTTTTGGTAACAATGACATGATTGATATGCAAGAGAATTAAATAAGGGTTAGAGCAACACAATACAACTGACATTAACTAATCAGGGGCAAAGGCTGAGTTATGAGTTGATCATACTAATTATAACATGATCACATTATTTTATCGATAGGAACATAATCCATCTCCTTGAGCACTTGGGCACATTGTGGGGAAGCCTTTTCGGTTGTGAAAAACAACGGGTTTGCATATCTGACGGTGTTGTGCATTCCGGCATTGTTGCTGATGACAATTTGTGACTTGTCCACCCGACCACGTGTGTCCTTGCAGTCCTCGCGAGAGCTCTTCAGCGCCGTCACGTCGCAAATGTCGTCGCCGAATTCTCCCTCTACGTCTATAGTGTAGAACCCGTTCTCGCCCGTGGTTGCCTCCTTTGAGTACGTCACGGCATCCGTTGTCATGTTTCTGCATTCCAGACGCACCACCGCATTTGCGTTCATGTCAAATTGTGTTAGTGATCAAGTCGAGAGCAATGTATGTCCTCAATACCTTTAGAGCAAATGTAGCGCCATCTAGCGAGGATTTGAAGACATCAAATACTCTAAAATACTACCTCCGTCCCAGTGTATTTGTCCAGTTTGACTTTTTCAAGTCAAACTGAACAAACTTTGAACTCCAATTACTCTCAATTTATATTGCATATTAGCATAATGAAATACAATTTTGAAAGTTTTCAATACGATAAATCCAATAAAGTCATTTTTATGTTAAAATACATTACGGTTTTTATTTAATTGAAGCTCAAAGTTTGTCTAGTTTGACTCGACAAAGTCAAACTGGATAAATACACTGGGACGGAGGGAGTATGTCGTATTTATAGTGAAACGTCGATCACTTACTCGGAATGTTTTCGCTTATTCTGGTCTTGAACTTGACGCAGCAAGGGTCACAATACACGTTGCCGCTAACGGTGAAGGATTCGCTGGCGGCGTTGGCCACGGCGGCCAAGAAGCAAAAGGCGGAGATGAGTGCAAAAGCCTTTGCCATTGTTGGTGGTATTGTGTTTGATTGATTTGTTGTCTTTTTCTTTGGTTTCTCTTATTGATTCTTCTCTTGTTGTTAGTGTTACGAGTTGGGAATGTAAGAGATGTCTCCTATTTATATTGGGTGCTTTTGATGATGTTGTGAGACTTAATGATTGACCGCAAGTTTCTCTCATCCTTTTTATTTTGTTTGTGGCTTACATATCTTTGCCAATATTAATTGGGGAACATTGTTTTTGTGCCACAAATATAAGCTGTGAACAATGTAATTTGCAGAAAAAGTGGAATCTCGTAGGCTTGAATCTTTTAAAAATGTAATTGGGACAAATTTGTGACCATAAACAAAACAAATAAGTGGATAGTACTCTATAATTGAAGATTTTGTTTCAAACAATGTTAGAAGAATAGCTCTTTTTAATTAGTTTGTATAATTTAAAGTGTAAGAAAAGTGTTGTAAGATGTACTTTGTTCTTTTTCAAATAAAAATTTAAATGTATTATTTTATGACGACCTTGCATTGAACCACTCCTTTTTTTATATCTTAGGGCCTTGAATTACTGAGTTGCAGAGGACCATCTTAAATGGTTGGGACACTGTTTTTTAGACCTCGTCCAGCCACCGCTAGACTGACAGTCATGTCGCCCTATTTGTGCCCCCACTTGTGTTGGATTATATTTTCCTCCCACTTTCTAAAAAAATAAATTATTTTTATTTTTTAATTATTTCTAATTGTTTAATCGATTTGAATAACAATATTTTGTTTTAACAGCTCATAAACAACAATTGATGTTAGAACAATATATAAATTTTTAAAATAATAATTATGTATTCATAACCCATGAATTATAAACAATCAAACAGAATCCGATAAAATCCTGTTGATAAAATATACTCCTTCCGTCCCGCAAAATGTGGGAGATTTTGATTATTAAGAGATTTTAAAAGTATTTTGGTGTTGAGTTTTTAAAAAGTATATATATATTCGAATATTCGAATATCATCCGAATCAAATATATCCATATTTGTATTTGTATTTGATTAAGATTCGAATCAAAAATAGCATTTGAATTTGAATTTGTATTTGAATAATGCGAATTCGAATCATTATATTCGAATACGAATCGCGAATCGAATTTAAAATATTTGATTTGTTTACATCCCTAGTAGGGGATAAGCAGGCTAAGAGTTAGTAGAGACAAAAGTAACTTTTAATATAAATGAGAGCAGTTTTTTTGAAACGGATGAAAAAAAGAAGAAAAATTTTCAATGACGGATGGAGTATTAAAATCTTTCTAACTATGCATAAATTTAAAACAATCCATGGATTTTACATAATCCACAGATTCTAAACAATCTTTCAAAATTTTTTAAAATCTGAATTGAATACAACTCTTTTACTCCCTCCGTCCCGCAAAAAAGTTCCCCTTTATTTTTTCATCCGTACCAAAATACACTTCCCTTTTTTCCTTTTTAAAAAGTCACGTTTACCCCTACTAATAACTTACCTATCAAATCATATTTTTTCTCTATTAATCTATCCATTCCTTCCTACTTTATCCATCACATCAAAGGGCATTTTTGAAAAGTCAACACCAAAATATACTCCCCTTAAATTCTCAAAAAATCAAAATGGGAACTTTTTTAAGGGACGGAGAGAGTATTATCTATGATAGACTCGGCGTATAAGTGATGTACATGTATTGCTGTGCTCTTAGAAATCCATTTTGATGTCTATTGTAGTTGGAAGTATATACTACCTCTGTCTCTGAGTATTTGTTCAGTTTTGACTTTTTTGGTCAATTATTTTCAACCTTTGACCTATAATTTAATAAAATGTATATTGTATATTAATTAAATAAAATAATAGTTTGAAAATATTTGATATAATAAATCTATTTAAACTATTTTTGTATCAATATCTAAAGCCAGTTTTATTTAATTTAAGGTCAAAGTTTAACAATTTTGACAAAAAAAGTCAAAAGTGGACAAAAATACTCAGGGACGGAGGAAATATATATTTCCAAAATCCAAATGGATCACAAACAATAAATTAAATAAATAAGAATAGCTTTTATTATTAACACATACAACAGCTTATATAATACGAGTATATATACAGCGGAGTTTAATTACGGGGTACAATTACATAAGTAAAGCGTAGTATTATTTACATTAAATGTGACAATAACAACTTATAAAATAAATTAAAGGAAAATTAAAAGAAATGAAACTGGAACAATAATAACAAACAAAGTAAAACACCAATAAGAATTATATTTTCACTAGGAATAAAGCCACCGCTGTGATGATGAACATTACCACCACCACGATATGAAGAAGATTTTCCTCCTTTTCTAGCAACAATGTGTATCTGTCTATCCACGCCTACTATTCCTTCTCTGTCCTCCACTTTGTTATCTATATATATATATATGCATGCATGTAACCAATAACATATGCATGCATTTTAAAATGTAAAATTTGCACGGACTAAAACATAATGAATTTTCTATTGTAGGACTTAAACTTTTTTATTCCCTAAATAGGACTTAATAATGACCTAGTGGGAGGAATAATGTCCAGTAATGATGGACATTTATTTGAATAATGACCAAAAGTCCTACATTGGGAAATAATAACATATGGTCCTATATTGGAAAAGTCATTATGTTTTATTCCTATTTAGGTAAATTTCTCTTTTAAAATGTGTCAATATTATGATACCATCTAATTAAGAAACCAACAACTAACACCAAAATAAAGTACGTTTTCATTCTTTTTAATTAAAGAAAAATCCGTAGTTCGTTCAAAGGGAGTATTATTAACTTCCTCTGATCTTTTTATACGGAGTATATATAAAATTTTACCTTTATCAAAATTTCATGAAAAATTCAAATCAGAACGATGGAAGAAGTTCTTATCATTTTAAGAAAATATATATACGGAGTATAAAAGTATACATATTGGATCAAATGAGAATGGTGCATGGTGAAACCAATGAGAATGCATTTTGTAAAAATCAAATAAATTGAACTTTAAGATATAAGGGATATTAAAAATCAAATACTCTGAAAAAATTGCGATGACAATTTCGTAAGTAAATTAAACTTTACAAAAATGCACTACTACAAGTGTAAAATGCATGGCTACAGTTTGAAAAATTCGTATATACCTGAAATAGGGAGGGGTGGATTAGTATCGGCAGCACCATGAAGAGGGCGAAGATGGAGGTTGAGCAAAATGAGAACCAACAATATTATTACATATTTCTTCATGCTGCCTTTCAACCCCTTAATTGCTCTTATTTAGTAATAAGTACAGAGTTTATCTTTAAAATTTGTGTATTTCAGTAATTACTTGCTTTCTTTTTTTCTTTTTTGGATCATATCGAAGAACGGTCTTTATATATAGTGGTGATCATACATTATAAAAAATTACAATAATAATAATTACAAAAAATAATAACAACTACAAATAATAATAATAATAATAATAATAATAATAATAATAATAATAATAATAATTATAATTATAAACTTCAAGTACACGTTAAATAGAGTAACTAAAAAAAGTTAGGGAAGAAACCACAAAAGAACTTGTTATATTAAAATATCTATTACCGTTTATATTAAAAATAATCTAAATTATAAACCATTAAAGTAAACCCATTATTCTTGTACCTTGTATTTAATAATCTCTCTGTTTCAAAAAATCTTTCTACTTTCAATCTTTATCCATCCCAAAAAAACATTTATACTTTCAATCAAAATATTTCTTTATTTTATCATTATTGCGTATTTAGTAATTATTAACCTACATATCACATCATTTATATTTATTATTAATCATATATATGCATCACTCATATTTTATACTACTCCATCTGTCTTAAAACTTTTTTCCCAGATATTATTCACACAGTTAGACTTCACTTTCTGTACATACCTATTTTTGTTAGTTATTTGATAAAATAATATAGTCATGTTACCTCTTATTTTGTACTCCCTCCGTCTCATAAAGATAGGGACGATTTGACTAAAGTGGTAAAATAAGGAAGGATAATTTTGTGCTGACTTTCCAAAAATACCCTTGATGTGATGGGTAAAAATAGGATGTGATGTGTAAATTATTAGAAAAAAGGTATGATGTGATATGCAGGATATGAAAAAGTAATGGGTAAAAGTGGTTTTTTAATAGAAATGAGACGGAGGGAGTAGAACTTTTGATATAATTTTAAATAGTCCGTATATAATTTATACTACCTCCGTCCCAAAAAGATTTACACGTTTTGACTAAAGTTGAAATTAAGGGAGAGATAATTTTGTGTTGACTTTCCATAAATACCCTTGATGTGATGACTTTCCCAATATAGGACTATATGTTTTTATTTCCCAATGTAGGACCTTTGGTCATTATGAGTTAGTCATTATTCAACTAAATGTCCAGCATCACTTGGACATTATTCTTCTCACTAGTCATTATTTAGTCCTATTTAGGGAATAAAAAAGTTTAAGTCCTACATTAGAAAATGACTTATGTTTTAGTCGTATTTAGTGCAAATTTCACATACTCCGTATAATATTCTTGTAACATCTTGTTCTTTAAAACTTTTGATGTAATTTTTTAAACATGTGAGTTTTATTTTTTTATTTATGTCTCAATCTTTAAATAAAATAAATTGTAAATATTTGGAATTGTTCTTCATTTTCCGCAATTTGTAAGACATAAAAAGTAATAAAATATTGTAAAAGTTTTTGTGTCTATTTTAAAACAAAGTATCCTCCGGATATTGTGTAACCTAAAAAGAAAGAAAAGCATTATATACTAACGTAACACCCACTTGTTTAAATTACGTAATCGCTTAGCTATGAATACCATTTTACGTTTATAACTCTTTATGAAAAATTACGAAATTTTTCATAGCGTTTTGAAAAAGCTATCTATGGGCAGCGTTTAGCCTTAGCGTTTTCAAAGTAATCTGCACCGTTAAAATTTTATCCAAAACGCTAACGCTAATCTCTAACGCTATTCCCAAACAGGTACTGGATCTGAAATTAGAGGTTTGCTACGTTCTTTAAATTCACTACTAGAAAAAGAGCAAATGGACTACTTATTTGAATACAAAAAACTAAAGTATGTGTGACTTTTTTTGGATAAAAAAATGTACTCAGTAAATTTTAAAAGGGGAGTTTACGTAAATAGCACTTTTAGTGCAAATATTTCATTTTTAAAAGTATCCTCCAGATATTTTTAAAAGTATCCTCCGGATATTGTGCAAATATTTCATTTTTAAAAGTATCCTCCGTCCAAGGAGGCCAACTGGACCGGGCCCAACATTTTAAGGGGCCCAAAGTTTCATATATATATATATATATATATATATATATATATATATATATATTCGTAATATACTTCAATAAGTAAAAGATCAATTGGCTAGAGTGAGAGTCGAACACGAGCCATCGTATTGATTTTAATAAAACTTCTAATTATTTAGAAAAAGAAATACATGCAATTTCTAATATGCTTGATTAATAAACAAATAAAAATAGTTCAAAAAATAAATAAACAAAACTATTTATGTTTTATTTAAGAAAATACCTATACCTAAAAAATATTTTTTCTCAAAACAAAAAATAACTAAAAAAATTCTGTCATCAATAAAAATTAAGAAATATTTAGTAAATATACCTTAATATATAAAATTAAATTTTTTCTTCTTCTTTTTCTCGTTCCAATTAACAAAATATAAATGTAAAGTGTTACATACGAATTGCGGAGTATAATGTAAAACATATTACCTAGCCTTTACTTTTTAAAAATATGAGAATTGACTATTTTAGTTTTATTAGATACTCATCATTTATATTTAATAGTAATAAAAAATAATACGAATATCAAAATAAAATTGTGACGGCATATGAAAAATAATGTTGAAAATTAAATGGAAGAGTGAAAAAACACAAATATAATATCTAATTACTCCTCCGTTCGAAAATGTTCTTCCCTCTTTTTTTTGGTCCGTCCGAAAATTTTCTTCCCATTTTCTTTTTTAGTATACATTATTTTACTACTCCTTAATAAGCGTGTCAAGTCAACGCGAGAAAAACATTCCCGGACGGAGGGAGTATCTGATATAAAATACTATTCTTTTAATTATAGTTAACCGAGTCGTTGACCTCAGATTGACTGGTTAACCCTTGACCTACTAGTTCCTTCGAGTCGACGTCTGGTTTAATTTTCAAGACATTGGTTTGGAAAGGTAAGTAATATAATTTTGCATGTCATTTGTTTATTTTGTTACATAGTATATGATACTATTATATTAATTGTCATTTAAATATAATTAGCTTATACAATTTAATTTGTTAAGTCATTGGGAATAAGACCTTTAGGGCCTCTTTTTCTGTCTCGGTCCAGGCCATCAAGTTCTCATGATCGGCTCTGGCATATACTCTCATAAAGTTGACATTGATACTTCTTGTTGCAAGAACAAGTGTTTAATGGACTTTTTCGGAATGAAGTTTGTGAAGAATGAGTTACAGAATAAAATTTGTGATCAATGATTGAATGATTGTTTAGTAACTTATGTTGAGAGAGATGTCTTTTCCACCATTAATGATGATGTAATTATAGATCATTTTCAAAGTATGAAAACTAGGCGAGTACATTTGTATACGACATTATTTTTATATGACACTATTTCTATGTATTAATTATGGTACTATTCGAATATTAGAGCTACTTGAGAAGGTTTTCCTTTGTTTAATTTTGTTTTTGAATTGTGATCTTTTGCAAGGTTCCGTCGTCACTATGGTATTCTGTTTTTTTTTTAAATTGATGATTCACACCCGGTTTTAATATAAAATGGAGTATTTGTTTGATGAGATATGAGTTTCAATTTGTAACAAGTAAATATAGACCGACTTAGAGTAACAAACAAATATTGACCTATCCTTGTTTAAAAATGTTCTAAACTAATACTCTCTCTGTTTCTTAAAACAGTTCATTTTTCATTTTTTCATTTTCCCTAAAAGATCACTTCCATTTTTGGAAAAATAACTCATATATCTAAATTAAGTTCTGCAATATACTCTATTAAATTTGCATTGATATAATAAGTCATTTAAATGATTTGTCTCTTTTTTTCTTCGATGATATATAATTAGAAGGTCAAACTACGAAAATAAATCTCTCCCAAATTAAAGCAGGAACGGTACGGTTTTAGGAAACGGAGGGAGTATATCATCTGTCTTTGTTGTAGAATAATATGAAAGATTTTTTTCGTTTTAGTCTAAACTTTCATTTGATTCATACATCGATCAATAATGTTTGCATATATCATAAGCCTAGTCAAAGGCTTTTTCCAAGTAACAAAAATTCAATGGAAAAATAAATCTTGGCAGAAAATAGTTATAATATGAGTGATCGACTACCCCTCGAGTCTACACCTTCCCCTGATGTTTACATCATTCAACAGGGATAAACATAGGGGAATTTACTTAAATAGTACTTAAACATTATGACTATATCTAAATAACATCATATGTGTTTTTTCTAAATGTAGAACTTTTAGTCATTATCCATTAGTCATTATTCAAGTAAATGTTCGCCATCACTGGACATTATGAACATTAATAAGTACTATTTAGAGAATAAAACAATTTAAGTGCTATTTAGGGAAATGACTTAAGTTTTAGTGATATTTAGTGCAAATATTTCATAAACACACTTTAATTTTATATTTCTTTTAAATTCAAGCATCCATTATTTTTCACAGTATAGTGCATTCAATGTTATCTCATTAAAAACCTTACCAATTAACAAAATCTAATGCGAAAAATAAAACTTTGTTAAAGGGAAAAAGAGTAGATCAGAACATAATATACGAGTAGAGTTTATGCTTGTATATATGTAGCTTTATTTGAGTACAATATTTATAAGAAATACATTACAACAACAACCTTATTTAACAGGACAAGATATCTGGTGATGAGGGGAAGTAATTACAAGAAAATTAATTAAAGGAAAAGAAACTGGAAGAACAATGGGAAACAAAGTAAAACCCCAAGAATTAAATTATTATTTTTTATCATAAAACCACCGCCGCTGCTACCATGTTGCCGAGCAGTTTTGCCGACTCGGTGGCTAACCACCGCTACCGATTCTTCTTCATTCTCCGCTTTATTACCTATGTATTATTTGGATTCAAGGTAACAACGTTTGCGATTAACACAAGTCTTATTCATTCTTTTGTTCAAAACAATTACTCTCTCCATCCCATAAAGTATTACCCATTTTGACTAAAGTTGAAATTAAGAGAGGGATAATTTTGTATTGACTTTCCAAAAATACCCTTGATGGGATGAGTAAAAGTAAGATGTGATATGTAGATTATTAGAAAAAAGGTATGATTTGATAGGTAGGGTTTGAAAAAGTAAGGGATAAAAGTGGTTTTTTAATAGAAATGGGTAAGGAATTGTGGGACACAGTTTTTTTGAAACGTGTAAATCTTTTTGTGACGGAGGGAGTATATTTTTTGACATTAATGACTTTATTATAATGTACGGAGTATCTGTTTATTATACATATTCAATCCATCAATCAAACATGTAGAGTTATTACCTGAAATAGGGAGGGGTGCATTGGTATTTGCAGCACTGGCATGAGGAGGGCAATGGTGGAGATTTAGCAAAATGAGAACCAACAATAATACTACTCTTACATATTTCTTCATTTTTGGCTGCCTTCCTATCCCTTGCTCTTATGTATATATATCTATATATAGTTTCTTTTATTTTTTTTCCCTTCTTTTTTGCATTATATCGGAGAAGAATGGTGTATATATATAGTTTTGATCATACATTATAATAATAACAATAATAACAACTACTACTACTACAACAAATAATAATAATAATACGGAGTAATAAACTTCGAGTATACGTTAATATATAGTAAAGGTAGAGAAGAAAACCTAAAAGAATTTATTCAATATGTATTACCGTTTATATTAAAAATAGAGAAATTTACTTAAATAGGACTAAAACATAATGACTTTCCCAATATAGGACCATATGTTTTTATTTCCCAATGTAGGACCTGTGATCATTATTAAGTAGTCATTATTCAACTAAATGTCCATCATTACTGGACATTATTCCTTCCACTAGGTCATTATTAAGTCCTATTTAGGTAATAAAAAAGTTTAAGTCCTACATTAGGAAAGTCATTATGTTTTAGTCCTATTTAGTGCAAATTTCACTTAAAAATAACCTAAGTTCTAAAACAATAAAACAAACCCAAAATTTGTAAATTTTAACGTCAAATTAATAAAAGTTATATTATATATTGATTCAAAAATAGTTTTTTAGATTCATTTCATAAAATATTTGCAAAACATCTTTTATTTAATTTACTTAATACGAACATTAAAAATGGTTAACTGGAAAAAGTAAAAAAAAAGAAGAATACTAAGAGACAGGGGTGGTATATATTAAGTATTATTACTCTGAAATGTTGATATTGCAAAGATTATATCGAGACAAAATTCTACAAGATTATAATTATATGAATATTTTTTATTGTATACTCTCTATGTCCTGGAGTATTTGTTCATTTTTACTTTTTTGGTCACAATTGGTAAACTTTGACGCCAACTTAGATAAAAATGTCTTTTTTAGAAAAATGTGTAGTTCTTTATGGGACAAAAAATTTATGAAACGTGTAAATGTTTTTGGGACGGAAGGAGTATTAAATATTGATATAAAATTGTTTTATTAGATTTATTGTATAAAATATTTTCAAAATATTAATGTATCTAATTATTGTACAATACATATTTTATCTAATTATAGGTCAAAGGTTGAAAGTGATTGACTGAAAAAAGTCAAAACTGGATAAATACTCTGCGATGGAGGTAGTAGGTAACAAAAGATGACCAAATAAAAATTGTAAATTAGTGTAAAAGTTTTTGAGTCTATTTTACAACAAAATAGTCGCATATATTGTGTAACCTAAAAAGAAAGAAAAGCATTGTATACTAACGTGACACCCACTTCTTTATTTTGTTCTCTTTTACCGTTTTACACTTTTACACCGTTTACTATAGATTGCGTCACACCCACTTCTTTATTTTGCTGAAATTTACCGAAGGTTCTGCTACTACTCCCTAATATTTTATTGACACATATTACCTTCCTATTCGAGTTTGAAGAAATAGTAAAAAAGAAGTACTAAAATAGAGTAATGCTAGAATCACAAACAAACAGTTAACAAAATTCACAAACTTGCTTTTTTAATACATTCCTAGAAATAAGATGCCTTTAAATAATAAAATATATTTTAATTTAAAATCCCCAAAAAGCAAGTTTGTGAAGTTTGTGAACTATATGTTTGTGACTCTAGCATTTTTCACTAAGATATAAGAAAAGAATCAAAACAAGATTTTATGTGTTTTCCTGTAAATAATGCTAACATATAATATTAAAAATAATTGTGAATTATCTATATACAGTGTCACATTATTATCATAATCCAATAATCATATTTTAACTGGAATAAATACATCTCGTAAAATAGCATTGGACATCATGAAAAAGCAAATAGGAAAGAAATTTATAGAGGAAGGAGTAGTTATGAATATATGATTTTTTTAATGTGAGTAGTTATGGTTATCAATAAAGAAAAAAGCGTGTAGTTAAATTTTATGGGGGAGGAGAAGGAATTTGTGTGGAATACATAATCTGATACGGAGCCGCCAACGAACTCATTGGGGAATGACGTGGAGTCCTCGACTACGACGGTGGTGCATTCTCGTCCACGTAGGAACGTGGGCCGCTCAAGGAAATATGTCGATTATGTTTGAACGTCTCTCTTATAATTATTTGTTCTATTTTTATTGTATCGTAGATTTTTATTAGGTGAGCAAATTATAAGCTCCTTCGAGGGTTTTTTTACGGTTCTTTACCTCGTCGCTTTTCTTTAACCGTCAGGATAGATAACCTAGATTAATTAGGAATATGGGTTTATTTGTTATAAATAGGGAGTCTCATGTTCTGATCTAAATCAATAAAGAATCCCCTTAAACCCTAAACTCTCTTTCTCTCTGATCTCTCTCTCCTTAGCCCTAGCCGCACGCCCCTCTCTTCCCCGTCAACTTTCGGTTGGCTCTTCTGGGAAGTTAGGGAAATGCTTAGTTCACAAACCCAAACTTCACAAACTTCACAAACTTACTATTTGTGAACTTCAATAAAAAAAATTAAATAGTCTAAAATAATTTTAAAATGAGAATTTAAACCATAAATAGCAAGTTTGTGGAGTTTGTGATAATTCTGTTTGTGAACGTAGCATTGCTCGGGAAGTTATCATTTTCTCTTCTTCAAAAGGAAAAAGTAATGTCACTTTTTTGGTAGGAGTAAAAAAATAATGGTTAAGGTGTATTCAAGACTAAAAAAAACTGTCTGATTTCCATTAAAAAAAGTCGTGTTTACTCAGTTATCCTACTAATTCTTAACCTACCTATCGCATCACATCTCTTCACTATTAATTAACTCATCAAATTCTATTTTTACTCATTACATTCAATGACATTTTTGGGAACTAAACACCAAAATACACTCTCTTTGGAGAAAGACTTTTAGAGATAGTATAACCTTTTTTTGAGAGACGGGCAATGACTTCAAGAAGAGTATGAGACTACGAAAGATGGATGAAGCTTAATTGAGAGAGAAGAGTGTGAATTTATAAATTTATCAATACTCTTAGCGGGAACATATTAGCTGGGTTAGCAGAGGACCATTCGCGCGTGGAAAGCAACCGAATAATTGGGGACTAATTTTTTTAATTTATCCATCAAATCATACTTTTATCCATCACATCCGAGGACATTTTGAAAATTCAACACTAAAATATACTCTTCTTAAACTCTTAAAAATCAAAATCTCCCATGTTTGTAGAGACGGAGGGAGTATGTAATACTCCCTCCGTCCCCCATAGATCTTTCCAATAGCCCTTTTTCTTTGGGAAGAAAGACCAAAGTAGGACTAAAACATTGAAAATATACCAAAATAGGACTTCCATGTTTTTATTTCCGAAATAGGACTTACATTACCAAACATGGTCATATACATTACCAAAAAAGTATAGTAATTTGCACATGTACACTGCCACATTACCACAATGCAAAGTCACATTACCACAATGTAAGTCCTATTCCGAGAAAAAAAACATGAAAGTCCTATTTTGGTACTTTTCTCTATGTTTTAGTCCTATTTAGGATGATTTCTATTTTCTTTGTCCACAATAGATCTTCTCATTTCATATTTTAACAATTAAAATACCACAACTACCCCCATTTACTTTATTTATTACACATCACCCACCTCATTTAATACACTCCATCCATTTTCATTAAGGGTATTATGATAAACTTTCACCTTTTTCAACTCTCCTTAAAAACCACCAAAAGTCAAAATGAGAACATCTTAGGAAGGCGGAGGGAGTATGAAACATCGTCCTTGCTAAGTTGTTTTATATCATGACATGATATGTAAGAGTTTTAAAATTCGAATCCCAACGGTGGTATAAAATGTTTGGTCAATTTTCAAAGAGAGAAAAACCAAAGTAGGACTAAAACATTGAAAATATACTAAAATAGGACTTTCATGTTTTTATTTCCGAAATAGGACTTACATTACCAAACATGGTCATATACATTACCAAGAAAGTATAGTAATTTGCACATGTACACTGCCACATTACCACAATGCAAAGTCACATTACCACAATGCAAAGTGCTATTCCGGGAAAAAAAACATGAAAGTCTTATTTTGGTACTTTTCTCTATGTTTTAGTCCTATTTAGAATGATTTCTAATTTTCAAAATCGTGCGGTCCGTTTTTCAAAACTATAACGAGTATGGGTAGTATCGAGAAATGCTAGAGTCACTAATATTTCGGTCACAAAATACACAAACTTACTATTTGTGTATTTAAATACTCCGTATTAATGTTTGCTTTTTAATTATTTAACATCATTTTATTTATTTAGTGAGGTGCACAAATGGCAAGATTGTGTATGACTCTAGCATTTCTCAGTATTATCATACTCCCTAACTATTAAACACGTGCATGCAATAAGTATATTTTGACGATGCATACATTTAAAAAAACCAGCAAGTGAGAAAATTCATGTCGCTCATGCAAAAGACCTAAGTCGTAAATACATTAGATTATCAATTTAACACTATTCCATAATAACTATAACTGAATTAAAACCACTTTCAAAATGGCTAAATCTAAGTGTAATTTATTTAAATAGGACTAAAACATAATGATTTTCCGGACCATATGTTTTTATTTCCCAATGTAAGACTTTTGGTCATTATGAATTAGTCATTATTTAAATAAATGTCCATCATTACTAGACATTATTCCACCCAGTAAGACATTAATAAGTCCTATTTAGATAATAAAAAAGTTTAAGTCTTAGATTTGGAAAGTCATTATGTTTTAGTCTTATTTAGTGCAAATTTCAATAAATCTATTTTCACCTTTTTACATGCATTTAGCATTTCTCAACTAAAAGATGAAATTAGCAATTTGAAAATTGAATTCAGCCATTTAGAACTTAATTGGATTTAGTCATCGCCTATATATAATTAAAAGAAACGAAAGAGCAAGAGAATTTGTGATTACAAAAGCACAGTTATTATTATTATATTGTCCGCTGCTTGAGTTTCCAGGGTGACGATGTCCGTAGTATGGGATCACCGGAGGCCTCGTGCCCCACCCCCTTGTCTTGCCACCGCTACTTCCACGCCCGCCTCCGCCTCGCATGCCACCGCCACCGAACCCGCCGCGACCACTGCCGAGTCTGTCCGCTGCTACTATTTGTTTTTCACTCTCTACATATTTTTAGAAACGAAAATTAATTCCATAATTAATCCCTTATAAATTTAACTTTCCTAGTAAAATCCTTCTTTTGCTTCTACTAAATGATTAACCTACTATACCTATTACGTCATATTTATATATTACTACGTAACTATTACTCCCTCCTTTCTAGTGTATTTGTCCAGTTTGACTTTTTCGAGCAAAACTGGACAAACTTTGAGCTTCAATTAATTAAAAACTTTAATGTATTTTAACATAAAAATAACTTTATTGGATTTATCGTACTGAGAACTTTCAAAATTGTATTTCATTGTGCTAATATGCAATATAAATTGAGAGTAATTGGAGTTTAAAATTTGTCCAGTTTGACACGAAAAATTCAAACTGGACAAATACACTGGGACGGAGGTAGTAATTTACAAATTCTCACATGCATCTTATCTAACATTGTTATAAGGGGTAAAATTGGGAGGTAACACCAAATTATACTTTCCTTAAATTTCATCTTTTTAATTTGTAAAGTAGAAAAATTTTATGAGTGAGGAAGGAGATTTTGTGAATTTCATAATTCCTTTTTTAAAAAAGGAAAAATTCATGTCAGTTTTTTGGTAGGAATAAAAAAAGAAATATGCTCCGTACCCCCATAAAATCTTTTTATAACTATAAGGGAAAGAGTACGTACTTTTTACATAGAAAAAAAAAGGAAATTAATGATTAAAGTGTGTTTGGAATCAACAAATATAAAAGGCATGAATAGAAAACCGTGAGTGTTCCCATGATATTGGAACTCTATGTCATAGAATAACCTGAAGCCGTTATGGTGTCCAGTTCGTAAAATTGACGGTTCTTAGGACTTCTTACCCCCTAACCCTCCGGTGAACCCCCCACCCCTCTCTCCCTACAAATTCCATGGCCCCTTATTTTTCGTTATATTACACATTAACAGAGTGTTTGACACTGCAGTGGATTACTTGAAAATCAGAATCATAACGCAAAAGCCAAAAGCATTTAATCTTAACTTTGCCAAAAAAACACTGTAGGAGTTCATTTTGCACTCACAAGTAATACACCATAAGCAGAACTAAATTTATCAAACACACAAAACTACTTTTGGTTATTCTTTAACACAATGTCAAACACCCTCTGTGTCATATAAAAGCAAAACAAAATCCCTAAAAGGGGACCATGGGGAGGCTGGAGAGATTTGTGATGACTATAGGATAGAAATCAATTAATTAGATCAAACATAGTACTAAGACTTTCAAATGTGACATTTATGCGTCTTGTCAAAATAAGAATGACCTTTAAAACCACGTGCAAATTTTATTGTCTTTTAAATTCATTTTATTTATGTAATATAAGAATAAAAAATAAAATTTAAATATTAAAAAATTACATAAAAAATTTGCAAAATAAGAAGTCACAATAATAATAATATATTATTTTATCAAGTTATCAATAAACACATATAAATAAACAAAAGTTATCGACAATCAGAATACATACCAGAAGCATTTTTAGTTGTAGTGTCATGGTCATGAGGTGAAGCATGAAGAAGATGAAGGTTGGGGATGAAAGTCATGAGAAGCAACAATAATAATATGTAACTCTTCATGCGGCGGCGAATGGGAAATCACGGCGTTGTGCGGCGGCGGAGGTCTGATTTAAGACGCCGTAGAAATATGATCCGAGGGGAAAGGGGAGACGCCGGATGGAATATATAATTGGGGCTGGATGATTATGCTTGGAAAGTACGAAATATATTACTCCGTACGGAGTAATATTATTTATTACTCCCTCAGTTCTCAAAAATACTTCCTCTTTCATTTTTTTTACTTCTAACAAAACACTTCCCCTTTCTATTAAAAAACCACTTTTACCCTTACTTTTTCATACCCTACCTATCACATCATACTTTTTCTCTAATAATCTATCCATCACATCTTACTTTTACCCATCACATCAGGGGCAAAATTAGAAATCAATTATAATTTAACACTTCTTTATTTTTGCCCCCAAATAAAATGGGAAGGGTTTTTCCAAACGGAGGGAGTATGATACAAAAGTAATTAATATGACTATAGGAGTATGTGAACAAATTAATACGATTATACCATAATCTTTTTGAGATCTTAAAATTTAATTTTACATATGAATAACACAGCAATAATGATTATGACTAAATTTAGATTCTGACTATTAATAACATCTTTAAAGAGATGCCCATTATTAACAAACGACACGAAAATAATATTTGGAAAACCCATTTATTCATAAGGTAATTGTTCGTTTCAGTAGAGTACTCTCCAAAAGATCACGAATTAAATTGTACTAAAATTGTACACGAAAATTGTACGAATTAAATTGTCAAAAACAATGAAAATATCACACGAAAAAAAAAAATTACTATTTTTGTTTCACAAAAAAATTCTTATTTTGAATTCATGAAGATTTAACAATGTTAGTAAAAGAAATTTGATGCAACAATGTTAAAAAGGTTGGTAAAAGAAATTTGAAAATTATTTTGAGTTTGACAATAAAAGGAAAGTAAGCAAATATTAATGGTTAGGAGAGACCATTATATCGAAGAGTTAATTAGTTTTTGAATATGATGTACTCCGCATTTGGAAAGTAGACAATTTCGCTCTTAAATTGCAACCCAACCATTTTCAGCTTGAGTAATTTCAATTCCATAAACAGTCTTTATTAATAAATAAGTTTTTATATTTAGTTCTTTTAGATTTACTTAGATCGGATAAAATTTTAATAGGCATTGATAACGAGTTGGGTGGTGCGAATTGCGCATTGCTTGTTTAACGGCATTACCAATTCTGTAGCTGGGTCCAAGGATGCCAACTCATGGCGGGGTGCAAGGGCAGAGCTCTTGGCTGGGGTACGATTGAGCTACCAGGTCAGATTGAAAAAGATTTTATTTTGAACATAGTTACTTTATGAAAATCCTTTAGATTTTTGTAAACAAATTGAAGTTCAAAGTCATGTACATTTGAATGTGTAAAATAATACATTCCAATGTGAAGATTATCTCCATCAACGTTTACAAATTAACCGCATGTGAACATTCGAATGTTTTGCGATAAGACGCGTTCGATCAGTCTGTGCTCGATAAATATAGAATCCTACGGTATATTTGGAAAATGCCTAATCTTCCATACTTTTCTAAGATACTAACGTTTTATCTGATTGAAATATTTTGTTATACCCTGAAAAAACTTTAATCTCAAAGTGGCTACGCGATTCGTTTAGTGTAACAAGTTTCTTCACATTCGTATATGTTCCTTGTAACGTTGCTACGCAGTGTTATCACCCCTCTCGGATTTCCAACAAAAACTACATGGCAAAAACTCAAATACAAATCATAGCAAGGCAAGAGGCAAAAGTCATAGCAATGGTTTCAATCCAAGGCAAACCCAAAGCAAGGCTTTGAACCAAATGGTTGATCTTGAAATAAAAATCAAGCCCCACACGGGAGTTAGAGGACTAGAGAGACCGTTCCACAAAATCCTTCTCCTTTCCTTTTTCATCCGTCTCAAAAAACTCTTCCTTTTTCTAATAAAAAGTCATTTTTATCCCTACCAAGAAACTCCTTTCCTTTTTCATCCGTCTCCTTTCCTTTTACATCAAAGGGCATTTTTGAAAAGTCAACACCAAAATATACTCCCTTTAAATCCTTTAAAAGTCAAAATAAGAAGTTTTTTGCGGGACGGAGGGAGTAAGTCTTCCCAATAATATGTAAAATAAATAAATATATGAAATAAACATTTTCTTATTTCACTAATTTAGCACCGTTTTTAACACATAAATACTCCACATGAGATAAAATAGGGCTAAAAACATGTTTTTTACAAAGGTCTCTTACTCTTTTTTTTTCCCTCATTTTCGGGCCTCCCTTATGAATTACAATGGTGTACTCCATTTGTCCCTCACTCCCTTCCTGTCTACATAATTGGATAAGAAAATCAAAAAAAAATTAAATAAATAAAAATTAATTAAAAATGAGTGGTAGAGAAGAGGGTGGTGTACAAATGGGGTACACTTTTGGTGTACCCCTAGCTCTTTTTTAAAAGATAGTGTAATAATAAAACACCAAAAAGAAATTGATTAGTAGAGAACCACAGTTATTTTTAATATGCTCTCCGCCGCCGCCGCTGGAGTGATGATGTCCGTGGTAGTAATACGGAACCACCACGACTTGACTCGGAGGTGACGGAGACCCCCTCTTCTTCCCACCGCCACCGCCGCGACGGCGGCCGAACCATCCCCGTGATCTGCCCCCGCTGCCGTGCCCGCCGCGTCTGCCAACGGCTCTCAATTCTTCTTCACTCTCTGTTTTCACAAATATAAATTAATAATTATAAGGTTTCGCACTATGGGGGCCCCCAAATCGGCGATCTAGGAGAGCGGGGCGGTAAGATTGATGGGTCGGAGATTTTGACGAGTAGAAACCATCGAATTTTACGATCGGAGCACCACAAGTACCCCAAAACTACTGATGTCACAATGTTACCCCACTTGAAATGGTATAACATTAGAGTAAGTCTAAAATACACCAGTGCTACGGGGTCATTTGCTTATATCAGTTAGTTTATGATACTTACGGTGCCTCATTTGTAAAAATAATTGTTCCTACCCTCCTTAACTCCCAACCTCATCCCCTGACCCCCTTCATGCCCTGACAGTACTGCCAGGGTCAAGATGGGAGCGGGAGGGCAGAGGTGTGAACGCATGGGTGTGTGGGCAGGGGTGGGGGGATTAGAGGGGATAAGAACCGTCATTTTTACAAACGGGCACTGTATATACTCTAAACGAATTGGTATATGAGTAACTTGTGTTATTTTAGACACTCCCTATATGAGTTTGTGTGTGTGTGTGTGTATATATATATAATGAAACATACCAGAAAGATTAATATGATTTGCAATATCATGATCATCATCGTCCTGACGATGAGGAGAAGCATGAAGTAGAAGAAGATGGCTGAGGAGGAAAATCACAATTAAAAGCAACAATAATAATGTGTAATTCTTCATGTTTTTTTTTGTTTGTTTAGTTACTTTATATATATGGAGTTATATAGTAATGGATGAGGAATCATCATAATATAAAATCCAACTTCTCCTTGGTATGTAAGGATTATATACTACGGATCGGAGTAATAATAAAGTTAATGTACTAAAGGTATACGTACGGTAATAAGGTCTCACTTCTGATTAACGTGTTTAATTAATTTCTAATTTTAAAGTCACGGAATAAATTCTTGAAAACTGCGAAAATATCCCCCCACAAAAAAAATCGGACTCGTTAGAGTTTAAAGTTTGAGTTTTTGAAAAAATAATTTAGTTTGTGTAAAGAATAAAGAAATACGTACTCCGCAATATAAATTGCACAATACTTTTTTTTTCTAAAGAGGATGAAAATTTTGGGACAAATCAAATTAAAAAGTAGGAATATATATAATCTGCTGATCACATGACATCAGCGTCTCCTTTAATTTGTTCTCTTTTAATTTACAAAGGATTCCTTTAACAAGAAGTCAAGAATACCTTGTTATTAAGCTACCAGTATTCCACACATTGGCAGATGCAAATTATTCCCACCCATTCCACTAAGCTTTTGAACAAAAAGGACATGAAAATTAAATAATGATTTCTATATTTGTAAAGCATTAATAGACACCAAACATGATCATGGGGATATTCCTTTTTACCCCAAACAAGGACACCATACCATTATTACACCCATGCAATTTAAGGGTTNCCCCCCCCCCCCCCCCCCCCAATAATGGGGTGTCAAAATATCCTTGCTCAAACATGATAGTCCATATATATATCATTTTCTTCATGAATTTGCCTTTTCCAAAAATATCCTCTTGCAACTACCTTGCGAATCTCCGAGTCCACTCCGCAGCTATTTCATCGTGCCGTGCTCTATCGCCCAAATACAACTGAGCAATACCAGGAACAACCGTGTTGTCTGCAGCCAGCCATGGCAGACGTTGTTAACAACAAGGTGCAACGAATGCACAAGAAAACAAAGTCTCAGGGTAAAAGGTGTGTGTGCGCGCACACACACACACACTTACAGGTGTCTGGAGTGGTGAGCATTGATCTGAGAGCAAGAAGAACCTTTGAGATAGTTAAAGCTGGACTCCAACCATCTTTCAAAATGACCAAGCTAACAATGCCATTCGGATCGACATTGCAATGGTAGATCCGGGTTTTGAAAATAACCTGCAGATCAGAGAGATGTTACGTGCGTAGGTGTCACAAAAGGGAAGTCTAGGTAAAAAAAAATGAAAATTTAAGTACATACTGTAGAATTATGAGATTCTAACCCAAAATTAATTGGCAATGGAATGGGAAACTTAAAATTCTTATATACTAATCGTGTTTAGTCTGGGCATGTGATGTTGGACTACATCCTCAAAGTCCCCTCAAGAGCAACTTGGGTCTTTTTGTCTCAAGTTATCAATTGCTTGAGCTCATAAGTTTTGTCTCTGGTACTATACAAAATTATGAGATTTTTTAGTCTGGGTGTTTGATATGGGACTATATCCTCAACAAACATATCGGTCATGTTCCTTTTGCCTTAATTTTAACTGGAATTGGAGTTGAAGTCTGGTAATTGGAGTTCGGAGTTTGGTAACTAGAGTATGGAGTTTGAAATCCGGAGACGTGCAACTGGATTCTGGAAATAGGTACTGAAACTTGGAACCTGGTGACTAGAATCTACATTGAAGATACTACTCCGTATATAACTAAAGAAAATTTTAACGGTTAACTGGAACATGGTGCTGGAATCTAGTAACTGGAATCTGAAGTCTGGAATCTAGAGATTAAAGTCTAAAAAACTGGAATAAAAAGTGGGAAAAAAACAGGGGTGACGTGTGAAAATAGTCGGCCATAGACCCGCAGTTATGCCCAAGAAAGATTCCTTATATTTTATGGTGTTTCTCGTTACAAAACAGTGATGTTCAGCATATACCTGTGGAGGTTTAAATGGATACTCAGATGGAAATGTTATGTCAAGGAAATATATCCCGCCTTCATAAGGTGTTCCTGCAAAGACAATGAAGACAATCCTTCAAAGGCTTCAATGTCAGTGATTCACACCCTCTTACATACCCAGAGAAATAAATGTTTACAATAATTAGAAAGAAAGGTATATGATTTTGAGAAATCTCCAATCGAAAAAAATAGTCCGGTGCACAAACTATCAATTTTACAATCGGAGCACCGTAGGTACTCTGATTGGAGTTGTCATAATATGACAACACTTCTTGTCGTCAAAAGAAGGGGGGTGTTATTATCATTATACTCCCTCCGTCCTAAAACTATCTTCCCGTTTGTGTTTACGAAGTTTGACCCACTTTATTTTCAATTCAATTTATTTGATTGTAGGTGTAAAATTAAAAAATAAAATTTATATATCTAAAAACTACATCAAAAGTTCTACAAAAAAACAAGAGGTGACAAGACTATATTATTTTATCAAATAACTAACGAAAATAGATGAAGAAAGTGATTTAAGTTTGACTGCGTAAATAGTAACTGGGAAAGATAGTTTTAGGACGGAGGGAGTAGTAAAAGAGGCTACTGCACCCACTAATGCCCAACCTCTCACGTCCGAGCATCAACTCTATTAAGGAGTATTAAAGATAGAGGCATTCACAAACCGGGAACAAGCACTGAATCATCACAAATCACGAATATTCATTTAGAATAAAGTTTTTGCAATAAGCATGTCAAGAGGTTGCTTTAATGGGAACTTATACATATAAGACTACGAACCACCTGTTCATTCTGGTTTTTAATGTCAAAAACACAGTTTAAGGATATCAGTGCATGGCACTTTCCCAAGCTTCATGTTTGATTTTCAGTTGTTTGACTCTATCCTAGCACAGCCAAGCATAAACAACACATTGACTATATATTATATTTCCATCCCTGAGTAAGGGAAATACACTAAATGCCAAAAATTGTTTTTTATAGATGTTATTGGAAAAGTGGTTGGGATATCCAAAATCCGTGGAACAGGCAATTCGAGACTATTGGAGCTGTTATAGGAAGATCTTGAGTAACATTTCTTCCTTATAAAATTTCTATTTACATTTGTTTCTCTGTCCTAGAGATGTTTAATGACAAAATTGGTTTGGGTAAATGTGACCTAATCTTAATAGTCTAATTTTGCCGACCTAAGCGATTCAAAGGTAAAGAGTTTTACTTTTATAAAAACTAATCGTGTAAAAATAATCAATATCTGTAAAAAATTATTTCGTATTGGTAATACAACTGTAAAGACTGAAATAATCTATTTTTTGTTTACTAGATTCTGTGTCAGTCTCAACATCTTTCTATGTAACAAAGTTGCTTCTAGACAGTGATGCTTCAGCAACTCTTGAATAGAGAGACAGATTATAACCATTGTTTGAAAAATTAAATGGTATTTACTTTATATTTGCAATGTGTTGCTAACTGTCATTAATTTGAAGATTCAAAAAATTCAAAAATGAGGGCAATGAGACCAACTCGGTAAGTACTTTCACTATCACTCAGAGTAGTGAGGTAGAGGATGACACTGGAAGTGGAAACTTAAAACTTACAAGTATCAAGTCACTGCTTGCACAAAAAGAGATACAGTGTTTTGTTATAAGCATGATAAATGGTTTATTACTACTCCTTCCGTCCAACAAAATGTTCTCATTCACTATTCACAATTCACAAGGTCAAACTTTATTCACTTTGTTGGCGTATTTTCGCTGCCCTTTTGATAAAATAATATATTCATGTCGCCTCTAGTTTTGTAGATCTTTTGATGTAGTTTTTAAATATGTAATTTTTATTTCAAAGTCCAAACAATTTTTCATATAAAATGATTTGAAAGTAACTACAATCAAACACCGTAACGCGCAACGGGGACATTATTGTTGGACGGAGGAAGTATGTAAAAACATAGATCACTTAACATATGTGTTTTGTTAAACAAGGATGGTTACTAGTGGGTGAAGGCCTATATTGAAACAATCAACTACAAGGACTCGTGCTACCTGGGTTGCCAAAAATGTCCCAGGAAAATTCAACTGTGTTTAAGTGCTCAACTTGTGAACTTAATATGAAATTTGGTGTGTATAGATACGTGAGGCCGGGTATTAGTATTATGCTTTTAAAAAAATTGAAATTTAAATTTCAACATATGAACAACCTGTAATTTTAACAGGTACAAAGTGAATGTGACGTTGGTGGACAATGGCAACAATGGGGTTGGAGAGCCGACATTGGGACGATGAAGATGAGGCCAGGGAGATGAAGAACAATGGAGAAAATGAAAGAAAGATAGAGAAGACATAGAGAAATAAAGGAAATGACTTCTCCATTTCAATGGCGGAAGGAAAATTCAGCATTTCCATGGACTTCCGTTTTCCAATCTCACCAAACATCATTTATGAATTGTATAGATGTATTTAATTTGTGTGATGAGAAATATTAGCTACATGATAAAAAAAATTAACATTGTCAAATACTCTAAATATCAAGCCTACAGTGACAGGAACAATAGAAATGAAGATATGATGAGGCCATTCTGAATCTAAAGAAATTTTAAAAAACGATGGAGCAAGAAGAAATTAGGGTCATGATTAGACTTACTGAAAAAGAACAGAGGTGCTCTGCATGAAAAAGACGATGAGAGAAAATAAGCTTAGGCATACTTGGTTTAGAGTGGAAAAATAAATGTTAGCATGTTAACTTGTCAGTTAACGAAAAAAGACACATCAAAAAGCATTAATGATGACTCAGAAACGATGGAGTAACGATGTAAATACGAGAGAGATTTGGGAGTAACAGTGTAAATAAATGAATTTGAGAGTATTTATGTAAAATCTTTATTTTCTGGGAGTATTCTTGTGAAGTTTGCCTTTTTTGATGAAATATTTGCTACCCTCTTTAATTAGTTTATCTATGTGCAGTTACATAGTAATGAATGAATAATCATCATAATATAAAAGAGTAATTTGCCTAAATATGACTAAAACATAATGACTTTTTCAATATAGGACCATATGTTTTTATTTCCCAATGTAGGACCATTGGTCATTATCTATTAGTCATTATTCATCTAAATGTCCAGCATCACTTGGACACTATTCTTCTCACTAGTCATTATTAAGTCCTATTTAGGGAATAAAAAAGTTTAAGTCCTACATTGGGAAATGACTTATGTTTTAGTCCTATTTAGTGCAAATTTCACGATATAAAATTCAACTTCTCCTTAGTATGTAAGGAGGCAAATTCTATGGTGGACCTACATATGAGCAAAATAAGCATTTCTTTACTACTTAAATAAGCATTTGTTTTTTTAATAAAAAACAAAAAAAAAGATTTTTTTATGTGAGAAGGTTCATAAAAATGATATGCATCCAAGGTGCACCAAAGAAGCACTCATAATACGGAGTAATAAAAAGTTGATTGAACTAAAGTGAAGTAGAGAGGATGTTTCAATACAATCCCGCTCAAACAGAGAAGCACAAATAACACAAAGTAAAAATATAGAGATAAAAGTGTGCATATCGACACTAGCAACTAGTTTCAATGCACAATAAGCACAAATGCATAAGCTACGGATAAGCACAAAAAGCGCAAATGCATAAGCTACATTGATATGTGTTTGGACCATATCAATCTCTGCAAATAGCCAAATACTGGGGTTTTCCTCAACCTTGGATCTGCCTAATTTCACTTTGAGCTTTTTTTTAAATCATATTGGTTGCTTTCCTGTTTCGTAAAGTTAAGATTGGAACTTAGACATTTAAGGCAATATTGTGAGAACAAAATGGCCTCACACTTTGGCTGTTCACTTAATTTTAAAGATCGGGACTTCTTAAGCTATCACAATTCTCTTTCAAAGAGCCTTTTCTAACTCTCTATTGTAGAGCTTAATGAGTTTGTTTAATGTCTCGGATGGTTATGAATGGATGGTTCTTCCACCTGTAGTTGTTAAACTACTCCACCTCCATAATGAATGGCTGAGATTCATTTGATTCGAGGGTGGAGATCAGCTCTCTTACCTCTCTAAAATTCTCTATACATGTCTTTGCTTTCTAAGATTGTCAAGTTTCAACATGCCATTCCATACTCTCACAGAAATCTTCACGCATCTCTAGAATATTCAAGAAGATGTCATATAATTTGTTGCAGTTCTAGAGAATTCTCAATTGATAAGGGGTCTCTAACAAATCATGATTCCCCCATACAAGTAGACATTAGCCCCCAGCAGTCTAGATCTTTCATTGATGTCAAAATAGTGCTACTGATGTTGTCGCTCCCATTTTTGTTAGTACGACAACAAACCCAGTAAAATTACACAAAAGTATGGTTTGGGGAGGGTGTGAGTACGCATACCTTACCCCTACTATGGACCCGTGATTCAGTGTCAGAAGTACGAACAAAGAAACCATTGAAGCACGAGCACAAGCAGAAGAAGCATACAATACAGGCTGACTTTAAGAACTGGATATAAAACATAAAGCACACAAGCACATGCTACATACTAAGGCATATAATACCCCAGCAAAAACTACAAAAGTCTATCCAACAACTCTAATACTAAATCTCCAAACGCTCCTATGTAAGGTCATTTTTGTTAATGTCCCTCCAAAATCTACTATTTATGCTAATTTAAAAACTAATCTCCAAACTAAGTTCCACAAGTCTATCCAACTACTCTAATACTAATCTTGAAACGCTCCTATCTATCTAAGGCCATTTTTGTTAATGTCACTCCAAAATCTACTATGTATGTGAGTGAGTAAATATTGATTTTGATGTGGGATTAACAAAAATGAGAATGCCAATCATCCCAAAAAAAGAACTCCCTTTTTAACAGAGTGCAGCACCATTACCATTGACATACAGAATAACAAAAGCTTTTTTAGATTTAACACTTGTGAAAGTAATGAACGGAGATTCCATAAAAGCTCAAATCTTTTCGAATAAAAAATGGGGAGCAAGAGACATACCGGAGGGGCCGAAGAGAGTGGCGACCCAATGGTAGAGATTGTCGCCTTTGGGACCAGCGGCACAGTCCGGAGGAGGGTCCAGGCTTAGCTCCGCCATCTCTTTTTGAATTCTTTTGCCGGAAGCAGAAACCGACGTCGTGGACGACCACGACCGCCCTCCGCCGCCGCCGCCCACTGACGTCGCTCTTCCTATCCCAAACATTTGAGCGCCAATACCCTACCTACCATGTGTTAAAAGGGGCTTCCCTATTTAGTCCTCTATTATCAGATATTACACTAGTGGTCTTTCTTTTATGGGTATCTTTCCACAAATAGTCATTTTTTGATCTTCTATCATGTTGATGTTAATTTGAGGGCTAAAAGTGTAATTTCGCAATGATTATATATATTTTTTGTCATACACAATTCCAAAGGCTATTCCATTTCCATCGTTTGTGAATTACTGTCGCTTTCTACAACAACCATAGTCTACAAATGTGGTCTTTCGTCGGAATTCTAGCCCACAATCATAGTTATTATTTTTGTGTTATCCGCTTAACCAATATCAGAACATGTCACTAAACATAATGTTGATGTCAAATTATACTTTTAGCCTTTAAACTAATATCAACATGGCAGAAGATCAAAAAAAGGACCATTTGTGGAAAGGCACCCTTAAAAAAAGGACTACGGAGATAATATTTGATAATAGAGGACCAAATATGGAAACCCCCGTGTTATAAAGGACCAATTATGGAATTTACTCTTATTTTTACCTTATTTTTATTTATTTAATTTTTTTAAATTTCTTACTCATTTTTGTGGTAATAAGGGGATTGGAAGACAAATAGAGTACACCTTTGGTGTACCCCTAACATTTTTCATTCAACTCTTCCCATTTGGCTTGGTCATGCAAATTCGACTCGAACCCGGTAACCGACCCGACAGTCTACTAGAGTATTCCAATTCAAATCGAAAATAAAATAATCTGAACTCGTTCCAAAAAATTTTACCCGACATCAAAACGGGCCAGGTGTGAATTTATAATTTTATCTGATTCGACCTGACTCAAACCCGAATAATTATAACATAAAAGCCTATATATGTGTTGGATTAAGGAATCCAAGGGTAGAGGAAAAGGAGAAAATGTGTAAAGATGAAGAAGATGATGAATAGTGTAGCCTCCATTGTTTCCTCCACCTCCCCTTCCTTCTTCCTAGAAGAGGGGTATAAATAGGGAGAGTTAGGGTTAGGGTTTGAGCATACATACAAACTAATGGGCCGGCCCAACAGACTGGGCCGCCCCTAAAAAGTAATTAATACAAGATAAATGGGCTTGTCCAACAGACTGGACCGCCCCGACCAATATTATACAAAGATCGGATACCCCCTGTCCAGGGTATCCATCAATATGGATATAATGAGCACTCCTTATAATCTCTTGACAAAGTGATACTGTATCAAATATGCCTTTTGTAATCATTTTTATAATTTCTTAATAAAAATGAGATACAAAAAAAATTACTCCCTCCGTCCTAAAACTTTCTTCCCATTTCCCCTTTTTCTCTGTCCTAAAATTACCTTCCCATTAGAAAAAAAAGATGACAAATGACATTAATACCCTCATATATTTACACCAATTATCTTCTAACTCTATATTTTGAATGATTGTAAAAAAAAATTCAAAAAATCTTTTTTAAGGAAGGTAAAATTTGAAGTCAAGACCAAAAATTAAAAATGGAGAAAAGTCAAACTGGGAAGAAAGAATTAGGACGGAGGGAGTATATTTAATCTTTTTAAAATTATCAAGGTACATCGAATTGATTGTTAATTAAAAGTAGGGACGGAGGGAGTAATACATAGTAAAATTAAAAATTATATCAATCTATATTTAGGTTAGACCAAATCCAGTCGGATCATATCCAATCATATGAGATCAAACTATATCAGATCAGATCAAATCAAATTAGACCATGCCTTTAAAAAATTACTCCATATATTAGAATCAATTAGATTAGGTGAACGAAATGCAAGCTACATCCATACCGAAATAGACTTGGGATAAACAATTATCCTAAATAGGACTAAAACATAGAGAAAAGTACCAAAATAGGACTTTCATGTTTTTTTCTCGGAATAGGACTTTGCACTGTGGTAATGTGACTTTGCATAGTGGTAATGTGGCAGTGTACATGTGCAAATTACTATACTTTTTTGGTAATGTATATGACCATGTTTGGTAATGTAAGTCATATTTCGGGAATAAAAACATGGAAGTCCTATTTTGGTATATTCTCAATGTTTTAGTCCTAGTTTAGTCTTTCTCCCTTAATTAAAGTCAAACTAGGGGCTTGTTCTCTTCATCACATGATCTGACTAAAATAAATTTTGATCTGATATTGTCGATCTAATTGTAATTATATTTAAATATATTTCTAACATGATACCATGTGATGATAAGAAGGTACAACAAGTGATGACAATTAAGAGAAGTAGAGGGTCTAAAAAAGAAAAAACAAAGGAAGTTGAACAAGCAATAGACCAGGCATGACTATGGTAGTAAAGCCATTGCTCTTGTTATGATGCTGGCCATAGTGATAATTATAAGGATTATACTGAAGAGGATGAGAGTGGACGCGGTTCACGGCGGCGACACCCAAATCTTTTGTATTATGATCGGAAACGTTTGGCTGTTCTTTGCTGCTCCCGTTTCGGTCTGTGTCGTCGTCCCTGTTATTCCCATGAGGCGAATTATTGGGTATGTTGTAGGTGCCGCTAAGGAGTCGTCTTCCGCCTCTAAAGTTACTACCTGTGATACGTATGTATAAGATGTGTTTGTATAAACCAAATTTAGCTAGGCAACTCATTTGTGACACAAATGAGTTATATATCAATCAATACCATATCCATGTGAGTGTAAAAAGTGGTCAATCATATCGCACATGGTTTCTAAAATTTAAGGGCCCAATATTTTTAAATTCATCACTAATTTTCAAGCATAAGTATTCTAAAATACTCCCACCATCCCAAAAAGTTTGTTACATTTAGAAAAAATTGCGTCCCGTAAAGTCCGTTACATTTCTATTAAAAAACTACTTTTACCTCTTACTTTTTCATACCCTACCTATCACATCATACTTTTTTCCTAATAATCTACCCATCACATCCTACTTTTACCCATCACATCAAGGGTATTTTTGGAAAGTCAATACCAAAATATTCATCCCTTAATTTCCCAAAAAAGTCAAACCGTCCCATTCTTTTTGGGACGGAGGGAGTATAATAAAATAGAACCCAAAATGTAAATTTCGGACCGGACCAATTTTGTTTTTTCATTTTTCGAGGCCGGCCTTGACCATATGTATATTTTTTAGTGTGTGTGTATGTGTATGTGTGTCTGTGAGCCGGTATCTGCGGGAATGCACCTTGTGGAGACAAATGTGAATAAAATCTATTAGTTGGATCTGATTCATCGTGCGGCTCAGATTGCATCCCGCGCTCAGATTTTGAGATAATACATTTTTCAAAGGATTTTGGTGCATTTCTACGTGATGCATTTTTAACCCATTTTGGTGTATGTAATTTTGAACCAGTCCTGACCCTTAAATCTCACAATCTAAATTACCAGATTCATTCTCATTTCTCTCATAAGATCGCATTCTCACCAGAACCAATATATAATGAAGTAATACCTATTCAAAAACTCAATTAATTAAGTAAATAATTACTCCCTCCATCTAGAAATTTTCTTCTCATTTGACTTTTTACGATCTCCAAGATTGTACTTTGACAATTAATATCTTTATTTATACATAGATATATTTTGTAAAAGTTTGATATTTGCAAACTATATATCAAAAGGAATATATTCATATTAAAGTTATATCGTGATACAATGTATTTTTTCCATATATCATAGTCAAAGTTTATAAACTTTGACCAAAAAAAGTTAAATGAGAAGAATATTTTCGGATGGGACTGAGGGAGTAATACATAAACAACACATTTTGCATGCATTTACCCGTTGAAGCATGAGGCTGGGCACTTGTGATGCCATGAAATGCATGAACATGAAGCTGGTGAATGGAAATAAGTGCCAATAATAATACCCTAGTCCCCATATATATATGTACTTTTTTTTTGTCACTTTCTATACCTTGTTATACGGAGTATTTGTTTTTTAAAAAAATGTTATATTTTGTGGTTTTGAATATTTTGCTCATAAAACTGTAATGAACGACAAGAAGTTCACAATTTCATATATATGCTGTTAAGAGGTTAATTAAGTGCGAATATATAGCTTTAATCGTTTAACAATAAAAAAAATTAAACACACTGTTTAATACTGGATTCGAATTCTAAGTGTTTAGGCAATTGATACCTCATGCCATACTCCATGTGTCATTAAATAAATCAAGGCTTTTAGCATGAAAAAATACAAAAATTATGAGACATTTTTTTCTTTCAATCTTATGTAAATATTAAGTGAAATTCACACTAAATAATACAAGTACTACGTACTAAAAGATATTTTTTACCGATGTACTACGTAGTACATAAAACTTTTTATTTTCTAAATAGTACTCCCTCCCTCCGTCCCACTCTCTTTATCCACTTACCTTTTGGCACACCATCCAATGCACTTCTTTAATCCATTTTATCTTGTAATTTGTATATTAAAAAATTATAGAAATTATATATTAATAATCTATATGTTAAGACAAATCAAACAAGATCACACATGACTATATTTAGGCTTACACATTGAGAGAATTTGATGAGTCAAAGTGCTTAAATGAACAATTCCAAAAGTCAAAAGTGGACAAAGAGAGTGAGACAGATGTAGTATTTAGCTTAGCTTGAAGAATGTCGTGTGCGATTTACATTTATTTTGAAAAATAGTCGATGATAGTGGATATTTACTTAACAATATTCAATGGACATTGAAATAATGATACTACATTGAAAAATTAAAATATATAATACTACATTGAAAATTCTCCGTGTCTTAATACTATATCGAAAAATTCTTATAATATTAAAATTGGTGATTGTGCATTTACTATATTTGAAATTATCATCATCTTATTTATCATTAGTTACAAATTAATTAATGACAAATCTTGAACATGCAATTCAAATTTTTTGTTACAACCCCCCATGTTTTTTTTAAGATCGAAATTTTTATTTTGGAGTGAAAAAAAGATGAAAATTTATTTTTGAAATTTTGGAGAGTAATTAATTTGATAAAAGAGTAGTTATAGGTCACTGATTACGTCAAACTATCTTTTGTTTATTTGAGAGGAGGTGAGAAGGATTTGCGGGGAAGAAAGAAATTTGGTTGGAAAAAAAGCACATTCATTCTATCACTTTTTGAAAAAATGACCCAAAATAATCCCAACTTTACCCTGTCTTTCAAAAATAATCTCACCTTTCACTGTGATGCATAATAATCCAAACTTTATTGAAATTTGCCAGTTTTGGGTCGCCGTTAAGTTTCTAACGGAGGGTTAACGGAAATGCCCGTTTTAGGCAACAAAATGAAAGTTGGGATTATTTTTGATGAATTTTTGTTTTTTAATTTTTTTTGAAATTTTTATTTAAATTTTTTGAATTACTTTCAAGCTCCATTTCTTTTTCTTTTTTAAAGATTATTCTTACCTTAGAAAAAAAATAGATATAAAAAATAATGAAAATGAGAAAAATAACTAAAACCATACAAAATTAATCAAATAAATAATGTAATCAATAAGAAGTGATATGTTAATACTCTGTATAATGCGTAAAATATTAAAACCCACCCGTATACTTTTATTTTACTTTTACCAATTTCAAGTTAGTTTCCATTGATTACCTTATTTATTTTATAAAAATCACCCTAAATAGGACTAAAACATATATAAAAGTACCAAAATAGGACTTTCATGTTTTTTTTCGGAAATAGGACTTTGCACTGTGGTAATGTGACTTTGTCCTGTGGTATTGTGGCAGTGTACATGTGCAAATTACTATACGTTTTTGGTAATGTATATGACCATGTATGGTAATGCAAGTCCTATTTCGGAAATAAAAACATGGAAGTCCTATTTTGGTATATTTTCAATGTTTTAGTCCTACTTTGGTCTTTCTTCCTTTATTTTATTATTTTTGTATCATTTTAGTTACATTTGTTATTTTTTTCATTTTTTATATTTATTATTTTTATTTTTTAAACTAAGACTAATCTTTAAAAAAGGAAAAAGAAATGATGATGGAGGTAGAAAGTAATTTAAAAAATTTAAATGAAAAATTTAAAAAAAATAAAAAAAAATGAAAATTCATCAAAAATAATCTCAACTTTAATTTTGTTGCCTAAAACAGACATTTCCGTTAACCTTCCGTTAGAAATTTAATGGCGACCCAAAACTGGCAAATTTCAGTAAAGTTGGATTATTATGCATCACAGTGAAAGGTGGGATTATTTTTGAAAGACCGGCTAAAGTTGAGATTATTTTGGGTAATTTTTCCTAACTTTTTAGGCTCTATTAGTATCACACATGTGTTGCACGTCTCAGTTTCGCAGTTACGAGTATTAAATTTAAATTATTTTTCAATGATAAAAAATGATATCCAATAGAATATAGAGATTATATTATTTTAAGGTACAAAACATCATTATTTTACAAATTTCGAAAGACTTCTTTATAAACTACATTATTTGTGCAGTTTGTGGAAATATTGTTTTCATTGCATATCAGAATCTTCAACCCACTACAATTAGTTACTCTTGAAATTACAACATAGAGTTTTCCATGACTAAAACATACTCCATACGCCCCAAAAAGTCAATCACGTTTTCAAAAATTTGCGTCCCTTAATTAAAATCCGTCTCATTTTTATTAAAAAGCGTACTACTTTTACCCCTTACTTTTTCATACACTGCCTATCACATCATACATTTTTCATAATAAACTATCCATCACATCCTATTTTTACCCATCACATCAAAATTATTTTTAGAAAGTCAACACAAAACTATTCCTCCTTATTTTATCATTTTAGTCAAAATGTCACCATCTTTCTGGGATAGATGGGGTATTAGATTATTCTTATGGAAACATGTGATAAATCCTACTACCTCCGTCCCAGAGTATTTGTCTAGTTTTGACTATTGGAACTGTTCATCTAAGCACTTTGACTCATCAAATTCTCTCAATGTGTAAGTCTAAATATAGTCATGTGTGATCTTGTTTGAGTTGTCTTACCATATAGATTATTGATATATAATTTCTATAATTTTTTAATATACAAATTACAAGATAAAATGGATTAAAGAAATGCATTGGATGGTGTGTAAAAATGAAAATGAACAAATACTCTGGGACGAAGATAGTAATTGCTTGTAGCTTCCTCATTAACATTGATGACCTCTCATCATATTTTTCAAATCAGTTAAAATCCTCATTTTTCGTAGAAATGACAGTTCTGAAACGTAAGGGAAAAAAAATTTCACGATGAATGCAATGACTATAAAAACTTTGTAAATGGATGCATTTATAATATGATTTTTGCATACGAGGTTAAAAAAATTATTCATTTTTCAAAGTTCTATAATGATTTTAAATTACTATCACTATATTTAAATTATTTAATTTATTATATTTAAAATTATTATAATTAAAATTACTATAATTAAAATGACATGATAATTAATAGGAAGTATACAATTATCTAGTCACACAGTTATATAATTAATACATTTTTTATTAAAATTATTATAATTAAAATATAGTAAGTTATAGCCATTATAAAATATAGCCACTATGATTAAAATAGCCATTATAAAATCACTGTAATTAATTTGACATAGTAATTAATATACAATTATGTAGTCACACGATTATATAATTAATGTCATGGTCAATTATTACCTTTTTTATTCTTATCTTTCTTGCTAGTATAATTTCAGACACTTTAAAAATGACAGTTAATTATTACTTCTCTTGGTTATTACATATCTTGCTATTAAACGTAAATATATATATTTAAAGGATATTTAATTCTTACAGTAGTCCATTTTATCTATAATTTTGGACATTTTAATTTCTTACCATCTTTAGATGCTTAACAATTACCATTACTATAATTAAATTATTTAAATTATTATATTTAAAATTACTATAATTAAAATGACACGGTAATTAATACAGAGTATAAAATTTTGTAGTCACGCGGTTATATAATTAATACATTGGTTAATTATTACCTTTTTTATTAAAATTACTATAATTAAAATATATGGAGTAGTAAAATATAGCCATTATAAAATATAGCCACTATGATTAAAATATACTCATTATAAAATTACTATTATAAAATTAGTATAATTAATTTGACACGGTAATTAATATATATTATGTAGTCATCACACATAATGTTAGATTTCATTAATAATGTAATATACAATTTTAATTAAAATCACCATAATTAATTTGACACGGTAATCACACGTAATATACAATTTTAATTAAAATTACTATAATTAAGATTACTATACTTAATTTGGCACGGTAATCACACGTAATATACAATTTTAATTAAAATTACTATAATTAAGATTACTATGATTAATTTGACACGGTAATTGATTGGATTTCATTAATAGCATGCTTAATATCATTTTAACTTCACAATTACCATATGTGATGGCCATACTTTTTGGGTGGAAAAACGTAATATTGACTTCACCTCATTTTAAATTAAGTATGGATTTCATACAGCTGATCCGATTAAATTTAATTTAATTTTTTAAAATATTGATCTCATCTAATCAGAGCTAATTAGATTTGATCTTATCTAATCTGATTGAATCTAATGTGATTAGATCTGGTATAATTAAATTTAAATTTGATATAAATTAATTTTATAATTATGACAACAATTTGATAATTTTAAAGTATTACAATTTATATAGAGCCTGGTTCTATGACCAATGGATTCCAGTGGCCACGGAAGCCACTGCCCCCCTTACGGAGCTCTATTCATAAAATTGATGATTCCTCCCCCCTAACCCCCCGGTAAACCCCCCGCCAAGTCCCGATCCAAACTAATCAACCTACCTACGTCAATTGCATCTCGTTAGTATAATTGACTTTAAAGTCAAAAATTTTGACTCTATACTTACGAGGTGCAATTGACGTAGGTGGGGTGATTAGTTTGAGTCGGGACTTGGCGGAGGGTTTACCGAGGGGGGTATGGGTAGTAATCATCAATTTTATAAACGAAACTTCGTAGGAGGGCAGTGACTTCCGTGGTCACTGGCCATAGAACCGGACTCGTTTATATATACATACATTTCGTTACCTTTTTAATTTATGTGAAAGCGGAATAATCAATTCTTCTTCATATAGTGAAGAGATCGAGTGTATTATTGCTCGGAGTATATAGGTTTTGATGAAGAATACATACTAAAATACATTCCATTTAAATTTTATTTGAAAGACATTTTTGATAGAGAATTAATAAAGGAATACATGTTAATTACTTGGTCCGTCTCTGAGTATTTGTCCACTTTTGACTTTTGGAACTGTTCATCTAAGCACTTTGACTCATCAAATTCTCTCAATGTGTAAGCCTAAAAATAGTCATGTGTGATCTTGTTTGATTCATCTTAACATATAGATTATTAATACATACTCCGTAATTTTTATAATTTTTTAATATACAAATTACAAGATAAAATGGATTAAAGAAGTGCATTGGATGGTGTGCAAAAATGGAAGTGGACAAACACTCAGGGACGGAAGGAGTATAAAAGATCACTTTTTTAATTATTACTTAATGATAACTAATTTAGGAAAAAACGAAATTACTAAATACTCCGTAGTTATCTATTTCTAATTTTTCTCTCGAAGCAGTCAGTCATTCATTTTCATTTTCCCATCTCCACCGTGGAGCAGTTAGATGTCGATATTGTATGCTTTGGTCGGTAGGGGGACGACTGTGCTGTCGGAGTTCAGCGCCGTGACGGGGAACGCAGGGGCCGTCGCGCGGCGGATACTGGAGAAGCTTCCGGTGGAATCGGAGTCCAGGCTATGCTTTTCTCAGGACCGATACATCTTTCACATCCTCAGATCCGATGGCCTCATCTTCCTTTGTATGGCCAACGACACCTTCGGCAGTGAGTTCCCCCAATCCAAACTTTCCGTTCTTCTTTCTCTCGAAACAGCAACTGAAATTACTTGTTCGATTTACTATCCAATTATGATGGGGATTGTCCTTCCTAGTAGATGAGTCAAAGCTTGATAGCAGAGATTGAAAATTTGTGCCATCCATGTACTGAAATTGCTTGCTTATTTAGGGTTTGGTTTTCTCAATTTATTTTCTTAATTCTGTACTTTTAGGTTTAAATCGACTCAAAATAGCAATTAGAACTAAATTGTTCGACTTTCACCTCAGTCCAACACTCCAAGAATTCCTAGTTCACTACATTTCAGTTGAATATAACTTACCCTTAATGCTTTGAGCAAATATGGGTAGTGCTTTGTACTTGTCTATGTTGTTTGATGTCTGAAGATTTAGAAGGCATTTATATTGCATATCATACGTACGCGCACACAAGCATGAAAATGTTCACCCCGAGACTGTCCATTTTAGTGTCTAAATTTGATTCAGATTCCAGAAGACCAGAACTTTCACTCGCAATTTAGTTAGTGAAATGTACAACGAGTTGATTATGCCTCTTTCACCTCAAATGTTATAATAAATTCAAATTAAGTCCATGGTTCCTGGTCAAGACACATGTGGTTTGGGTTCAAAATTTAAGGATTTTGCGTGTGTATCCTATTTAGTGCTCATCAACAAATATGTTATATTGAGAGTGTTTTTTGTGTGGGTACTTATTGACCTATTGCCGATAAATAAATTTTAACTTATAAGTTGTATATATGTTAAATATTCTTAGGTGGAAGTAAATTGACTTAAATCATACTTCCTCCGTCCCTAAATATTTGCCACACTTGTATTCCCGAGGTAAAATATCAACTTTTTTCAATTTATTTTATTTACATATTGGTATAGAAATTAAAAATAAAATTTGAATATCAAAAAACTACATGAAAAGTTCTTTAAAATAAGAGGTGTCAAGAATATTTTATTTTATCAAATGACCACTGAAAACGTAGAAATAAACAAAAGTTCCCGCGACTGCTGAAAAAGCAAACGTTGCAAATAATTTGGGACGGAGGAAGTAGATAATTCATTTGTTGGATATTCAACCCAACACCCCACCCCCAAATTTACACCACCCCTTTTTAATTTCTATTTTATACCCACACTATCAATTTTCAATCACTATTCCCTTTCACTTTTTGGTTGCATAAAAAATCAATCACTATTCTACTTAAACACTGTGAAACCTTCTCTGTCAACAAACAAGTGGGATGGAGGGAGTATATTATTTTGATTGAGAATGTAGGAAGTTGATCAATTTTGAAGTAAAGGACCAACTGTGTATCATGCAAAAGTTGTAGACTTGATGTGGAATTGACACTTGTTTGAAGGAGCAGTAGAAGGGCAGTCCAAATATTAATAAGTAATGAGCAGAAAATTGCAAGTACCCCTGATGCCGAATTCTTTATGTTTTTTTCTTTTTGAAAGTCTAAAATTCTCTTCATTTCCAACTTTTCCCTCTATAGCCTAAAGATTTTGCAGTTTGGCATAATTTTTAAGAAATAAGAAGACTGATTCTTGGGATATGGAAATCAAACGCGAAAGACATTACAAGCAGATTTCACAATGCATTGTTGATTGCTTCCCAGTGGCCACTACTTAGAAAGGCCAAAATAGCTTTATGGATTTGTGCACAATCTTCTGGTTTATGTGTTTACATAAATATGTACTCAACAACAACAAAAACAACAACCCAGTAAAATCCCGCAACAGCAGGGCTACTTAAATATGCACTCAGTTATTAATATGTGTAAACTGATAATGTGGTGCCAAATTGGATCAATATAAGGCAAGAATACGTCAATTTCAGATTTTCTTTAGACCATCCAGTGCCCTTTTTTCTACAAAATCTATTTCATCAGTTCTTAACTTATGAGAATGTTAATTTTCAGGCTCAAGTGAAGTATGGCTATTTTTTGCCATTTCCAAAAATATGTTCTACCCTTGAATCTTATTTAATTGTATTTCACCAATGTCTAAGAAGACTTATTTTCTCTCATGTGAACTAGGAAGGATACCATTTTCATACCTGGAGGATATTAAAATGAGGTTTATAAAGAATTATGGTAGGATTGCTTCCCAGGCACCTGCTTATGCCATGAATGATGAGTTCTCTAGGGTCTTACATCAACAAATGGAGTTCTTTTCAAGCAATCCCAGCTCAGATACACTTAATCGTGTTAGGGAAGAAGTTGGCGAGGCAAGTATTTTTTGTGTGAACTTTTTTAAAGGGAACTATATTAGTCTTGTGTTTCCGTGTGCATTTGGCATCCTCTAAAATTTGTTTTGTTATCATTATCCTGGAATGTCAATCCAGTTGCGGTCCATCATGGTTGACAACATTGATAGAATACTTGAGAGAGGTGACCGTATAGAGCTTCTTGTTGACAAAACAGCAACCATGCAAGGCAGTTCATTTCACTTCAGAAAACAGTCAAATCGGCTCAGAAGGGCCATTTGGATGAAAAATGCTAAGCTTATGTAAGTCTAATTTTGTCATTAAACAAGAGCTATTTGAATGTCTCACTTCTGATCTTATTCAGAGCACAAGTTATTGTTTGGACTTGAATTTATGTCTGTTTTCTGAGATTTTTTGCTCTAAAATTCTTTGTTTTTTTCAATTCATGTGACAGGGCCTTGATGACTTGCTTGATTCTAGTCCTCCTGTACTTAATAATCTCATCTTTCTGTGGGGGCATCACTCTACCATCCTGCAGAACTTAATAATGCCAAGAGTCTTTGTTGACTCCAAACAGAGGCATGTAGGGTGCTTGTGAAAAATAATAGTTACTCTGTATTATTACCGTAAGCAGTAACTTCTTGGGATGGGTAAGATCTTTGTTGGGGATGAATAAGGTAACTTTATTTTCTGAATCTGTGTAAATTCTGATGATTCTCTCACAACTTTCTTTTCTGTTCTTTTATTTGTATTTCTGTCTCTCTGTGTAAGTAATATATAAATCTGGTGAAAGGATTGAAATGGAAGACAAGAATGGTGTGCTTATCAAACACTGGACCCTCAAAAGTCAAAAGTTCAAAACTTTGACTTTGTTAGCTTCATTGACATTCGACAATAGACAAAAAATAGAGGAATTAAAATAAAAAATAAAAATAGTACTCCTCATTTCCAAAATGATTTATCTCTTTACTGTTATAGTTTCTCGATAGTTTTGTTTGTTTGAATGCTTTCATAGATCATTTGATAAAAAAAGGTTTCTTTTGTAGAATTTTTATTTTGTTTTTGAGTATTTTCTATATTGTAATTTTGATTATTTGTAAATAAAACTATTTTAAAAGTCGCGAGATTTTACATGTTTATCGAAAAGATTAATTCATTTTACAATGAAGGGTTTATCAAATGATTCAAATTACACAAATTAAGAAAATTAATTTTTTGGGATGACAAATGATAATTTATTGGGATCAAGTGATACTCTGTACATATTACGACGAAGATGGTTTAAATTTTAATCATTTTTTGAAAGATAATCTTTTATCAAAAGAGAAATGAGCCATTTTAAATTTGTATATAAAAAATCTCAAGACATTGTCAATGATCTTTCAACCAAGCCTAATTCTACTCTTTGGCACAAATATTATTTATATTCTTGAGAGTCAGAAAGCAATATATTCACAACTCCTAGAAAAACAAATTACTATCTTGGCTTGATATCCAAAAATCCAATTTTTAAAGATTTATAGGAATGTTTACCCAATTTTAAACCATAGTGGGGCAGATTTACACTGGAACAGATTTACACTGGAACAGATGCATTGGCTCTTTATAAGAAAATATATAAATAGATACTACATTATAATTGAGGTCAATAAAACTAAAAAAAAATTACTATCCTAATCCATTGTCTCGGAAAATTCTTACAAAATATTACCTACTTATGGAGTAAAAACGGAGTATTCGAAACTAGAATGTCGAGTTTCAGTTGTTCATTTTGTAGGTTTGTAGATAATTAGAAGAATAATTATATATATAGTCCTGAAGTATTTGTCTAATTTATTATGGAATATTTCAGTTGGCTCTCACAAATAATTATTTATTTCAGTTGTTCATATTTCAGAATTATATGTGTGGTTCGATATCATTGTCTCTTTTAGTTATTTCTTTCGCCTTGGAGCATTTGTCTAATTTATTTTTTTAACATATTTTAATAATCAATTAAATAAAAGTGACGTTACATGTTAATATAAAGAAATACATTTTAAATTTTTGCATGATAAATCTAATGGAATATACGCGTATTAGTATATATATAGTCTATATGATATACTTCCTCCGTCCTATAATGTTCTTCCCACACACTTTTTACACGTCAAACTTCGTAAAATGAACCGGGAAGATCATTATAGGACGGAGGGAGAATTTTTTTTATTTAATTGATAATAAAAATTTATGCAATTTAATTTTTTAAAATTCATTTAATTTGATTAAAAACAGTGAAACTAAACGAATATTATAAAACATGGATAATGAATAACATCAATAATTTTTTGAAACATTGTGAAGACAGACTAAATTTATTTTTTTTCATTGGATGGAGGGAGTATTTGTTTATTATCTACCAAAAATAGGAATAAAAAATAGAATTTTGCTTGAAATCTATCATGATTATCCATGACAAATATAGATAATTTTACACATAATAATCTTATTTGTGTATAGAGATTGTGGTGGGTTCCTGACATTCTTTTTTTCTTTTGCGTTTATGTAAAGCCTCTCTTGTTGTTCTTGACTGAGTTCTCTTTCCATAGATTTCATCTGTGCTACTATACACACACAAATCATATCTGTAATTCTGTATAATTGAATCGAGTGGAATGGATCTGAACGGTGTTTTGTAGGGTTTTAAGCGAATCCAGTTGCAGAAGATGAAGCCGATTCAGCTTCCGGAACCGCCTCAAAGTCCCCGCGCCATCGGGGGCATGCCGGAGATCTTCCAAAGCGGAGTCTACGGCGTAATCAGACGGGCGGTGATTATCGGCAACGGGTTTCCGGCCTCCGAGAATCAGAGCATTGGCCTTGTCCGGGCGCTCGGCCTCTACGAGAAGCACACGCTATACGTGAGTTCAGTTGATTTTTTAGCTTCAGAAATTTGATTTTTCTCAGCTTTTAGTTCATCAGCTTAAGTAAATCGTAGGATAATTAGGGTTTTTTGTTGTGGGACTGTTAAATTCTTTACTGCTGATTGTTTGGGAATGTGCTACTAGAAGGGTACAAAGTTGATTAAATCTACATATCATTTGAGTGAACGTCAAAAGAACTCGAAATAAGTACTGAATTCATCTGGTAACAGGCTTTATCTGAAAGAAGAAACTGATTTGGGTGGTAAAATAATGAATTTTTGACTTGATAGTGGTTTTATGATGAGTTAAGCATTCATATTCCAATGGGTTATACTTCCTTGTTTCCAAGCTTCCTTGCAAATTATTTAGTCTGACCAGCTGTGATTCGCTTGGGAAGAGAGGAAATGGAATATTAGTTGGCCCCCATCCTAGTGTGACAGGTTGCGAAGTGCCCATGATATGGATGCCATTTTGAAACCCCCCAAAAAATGTCATTGTGCTGTTTAGTGAAGATGGAAGCATGGGAAGCATTTGTATGAATTTGGGGTTGGGTTGGGATTTTATACTTAGTTTTACCCATTCCATCACCTTAACACTTTTTCATTGTCAATAACATGCAGCGAGTTACAAGGCCAAGAGGAGGAATAAATGAATGGCTAATTTGGCTCCCAGTCTCTCTACATAAAAGGATATATTATATTGTGAACTTAATATTTGGTTATTCACACTTTCTATTGGGAGCTAGGGGTAATAAATTGATTTCTTTTTCCCATGAAAACGGAACCGTTGGCCTGTCATCAATTCTTGAAGCTGATGTTAAGAATATAGTTAATCTTGCTCGTGAATCATTTGATAGGTAAGTTTATGTTTGTTCTTTTTGATAGTTGGTTTAAGAGTTTCTCGCACCATTTAACACTTAACATTTTCATCTAAATTGATATTATTACTTCCAAAGTAATGATGGTGACGTGGGTTCATATGTGAAATTGATGAATTTAACTAGCATTATTTTATTCAATAAAGTTCTCTTTCACTATGTTGGTTCAAGGAATTTGAAAGGAAAAGAAAAGAAAATGAGATGGAAAATAAATTTTCTTGTTTGGTTTGAGGGGAAAAGAAAAGAAAAGTGGAAGGAAAAGAAAATGAGAAGACCATACACTAAAAAGAGAGAATACTATTTCCTTCCATTTTGGCTAGGAAAAGGAGAGAAGCCTTTTTGTTTTCCTTTCGTTCCTAATTCCCCAAACCAAACATAGCCTTTCAGTTTGACCTTTTCTGGCATGCTTTCATGAATTTCAACCTGAATAGATTCCCTAGCAAATGTGACTCTGATGTGTAGATGTTATGGTTATTTTTCAGGGATGGTCCTTTACTGGTGGTTGCATCTGGTAGAGATACAATATCAATTGCAAGCTCCATTAAGAGATTGGCATCGGAAAATGTGTTCGTTATTCAGGTTTGTTAGCAAGCACCTTATCATTTTGCATTTCGTATCGTTTTTCTTATTCAGGTTTGTTTCATAATTGATACCGAGTATTTATTTGCAATGGAGTATTTATTTATGTGGTGTGCAAGAATTGTTTGACATTTTTTAGAGAAGAGTTCATTTTTCATTTCAACTTTCACATTTTCATTCAGATTCAACACCCAAGGTCCCACTTGGATAGGTTTGACCTGGTTATTACTCCAAAACATGACTATTTTCCCTTGACATCTCAAGCAAAAGAGCAAGTCCCTCGTCTCCTCCGTCGGTGGATAACTCCAAATGAACCTCCAGATAAGCATGTAGTAAGTACGCATACCATTGACATTTTTATAATACTGATTTTATTTAGAATTATAGCAAATTTACCATCGTCTGTGCTCTTTTCCGATGTATTGCGAAGATCCTTACAGTTGGAGCCCTTCACCAAGTTGATTCAGCTGCACTTCGGGCTGCAGCTAATGCATGGAACGACAAGTTTGCACCTTTACCAAAACCCTTGCTGGTGGTCAACATAGGAGGGCCTTCAAGTAACCTTCTTTCCATCTTTGCCCAATACTAGAATTTCAATTATTCAACTCATGTCAGTATATCACTTCACAACGGACTACTGTAAAGAGCTTTATTTACAATACGTGTGTGGACAGAACATTTGTTATTTATTTTAACCAAAATATGTCAATCAGAACGGAGTAGTGACTGTACTGACATTATTAATCTGGTAGTGTATTTTTGACTCTTTAACCTAAAGCATGTCTGTTATGGAAGTGCTTGTGTTAGAAGTTTGATTGAGGTCTAAGTCATGTTAAATATCCTTTTAATCAAATAAGTTTGGATTCACTGTTTCTTGCCTATTTCTAAAAATATCATTTTTATTCTTTCTCTTTTTTTCTTCTTTCAAATTTATGAAATAAATTACATACTTTATCCATCCCTCAAAATGGTTTCACAATGAAATTGGCACAAAAGTTAAGAAAGGTCAAATTGTGTGGTTGGAAATGATGTAGATGAAAGAAATAATATACTCCCTCCGTCCCAGAGTATTTGTCCACTTTCATTTTTACACACCATCCAATGCACTTCTTTAATCCATTTTATCTTGTAATTTGTATATTAAAAAATTATAGAAATTATATATTAATAATCTATATGTTAAGACAAATCAAACAAGATCACACATGACTATATTTAGACTTACACATTGAGAGAATTTGATGAGTCAAAGTACTTAGATGAACAGTTCCAAAAGTCAAAAGTGGACGAACAAAGCGGGACGGAGGTAGTAAGTCACAAGTAATTTTCCTTAACTAAATAGTAGAACTTTATTTTGTGACAAACAAAAAAATGTGGGACCTTTTTATGGGAGAAAGAATGTTTTTTACATGTCCATTTTAGGCTATACTACGTATGATTCATACTATATATAATGCAAATGTATGATTTGAATAAGAACTCAAATGTATGTTCATGGACGCCATAAGTTTGTTTGTTACAGTCGCATGATTGCTGGATTGAGAATTTCAGGAGCGATGAGTTTTTAATGATATTGTCAATTGAGAAATGAGTCGTTAGCATACGAACTTGATGTAAAATTTGAGTGCATGTGCATGTGATGTGTTTTCTTTGATCAGGGTACTGCAAATATGGTGTAGACCTTGCCAAGCAGTTAACAACGTCTCTGCACAATATTCTTGAGAGATGTGGCAGTGTAAGAATAAGTTTCTCGAGGCGGACTCCTGAAAAGGTATTATATTTTGTAATAATCATTTTCCCGTGAGTAATTAGTATCTCTAAAGGATTTTGTTAACACACTATACTCTGTAGTCTGTACTATCATATTTATAGCACGGCACGGCTGCACAAGGGGCGTATAAACCCATTTTGTCAATTTATTTACTCTAATGCCTTAGGATATTTCTTTTTTGAGCTACAGATTTACAAAGTTATAACCAAGGAATTGGGCACTCATCCAAAAGTATACATTTGGGATGGTGAACGTATGTGTTTTCACTCGCTTTTTTCATTCTAGTTTATCTCAAGTATGATAGTTTCTGGATGGTCATTTAAATCCTGTTTTATGGTGTCATAGAGCCAAATCCACACATGGGGCATCTGGCATGGGCTGATTCTTTTGTCATAACAGCAGATTCAGTTAGCATGTTGAGTGAAGCTTGCAGCACCGGGTATGCCTTATAATAAAAATAGTAATAATAATAATAATAATAATAATAATAATAATAATAATAATAATAATAATAATAATAATAATAAAAATAATAAAATAATCACACGCATATTACTGTATGTCACCCGTCTCTCTGTGGTTGGATTAGGCTGTTTTTTAAATAAATAAACTCTATGTTGCGTTCCACAGGAAGCCCGTGTATGTAGTTGGAGCTGAGTACTGTAGGTGGAAGTTTGCAGAATTCCACAAAACATTGAGGGAAAAAGGGCTAGTCAAGCCATTTACGGGTCTTGAGGATGTGAGTAACCGCTCTCCCCCTATCTCTAAGGGTCTGTTTGGTTAAGGGGAATGGGAGGGGAAACAAGCCCCCCCCCACCCCCCTCCCTCACCCCAATTTCGGAGAAGAGCTGCCGGGGAAGGGTTCTAAAATTTGCCCCCATCACAGTTTGGGGGCACATTAAAAATCACTGCTTTTTTGCCTATATGTGTGCTTCAACCGAAATCTCTTTTCGTCCGTTTGAATTCAAGTTTGTGGTTTGATTTTGTTCAAATTACCTATATAACCTCATCTGATATTCTTTTTACCTGCTGTAAAACTTCATCAGATGTCAAAGACATGGAGTTACCCTCCACTAAATGATACCGCAGAAGCAGCAAATCGCGTAAACGAAGCACTCGCGCAGCGTGGATGGATGATCAAAGCATAGAGATAAGATATATAAATATAAGAATATTTGTTGTACACAATTTTTTGTTTTTTTTCATGCTGTAATGTCATGCAATGACACTAAAGAAGGAAGAAAAAAAGGGATGGTATAGAAGTTTTGGGTTGAAGCCTACTACATATGTTCATTCTTTTTACCAATATGAGTTCTCAAGCATCCTCCAAGTATACACACTTGCATTGTATACTGTGTTTTTTACTGTGCTGTAATTTTGATGCAGAATGGTAGTGCTGCTTAGATGGGTTTGGAAATGTTGTTTTATTTTACCAATGAATTGCAGTTTTGTTTATTCTATCGGTGGGATTCTAGTGACACCCACCTTTGGTGACACTAGCGGTGCCACTGTCATTTTAGGGCACTTCCGGTGTTCCGTTTGTAAAATTGACGATTCTTACCCCTAACCCACCCCTAAACCCCCACCCTACCCCCGTCCCTACACCCCCACCCCAACCCTGTCGTAAATCCCCCACAAAATGTTCGCACATTTTGTGAGGGGTGGGGGTAGGGTGGGGGGTTTTAGAGGGTGGGTTAGGGAGGGTAGGAACTGTTAATTTTACAAATAGAGCACCGGAAGTACCCAAAATAACAGTGGCACCGGAGTGTCACCGTACTCCGGTGTCACTAGAACGTAGAACCCCATTGTTATTCTATACCAGTATACTTTTTTAAATTTATTTATTTATTAGTGTAGAGTAGCTTTTTTGACGGTAAAAAAGTAGAGGGATAAATAATGTTGAACGTGGGGAGTAAAAAGTTTACACCGTAGTAAACTTCACATTTAAAAATCACTTTTTTCAGGTCAATAGTTATTTTTTGCTTTATTTTCCTAGGGAGTAGTAATAAACATCCCTAAGGAGTTGTGTGGTTACCATTTTGTTTTGCCTTTTAAAAAAATAAATAAATTTCAACTACTAATATTGCTCCAATAAATATTTAATTCCTTGTATATACGGTATATATATATATACTCCGTATGTATATATATATATATATATATATATATATATATATATATATATATATATATATATATATAGTGGGAACTGCATTGAAATAAATTTGTACCCCGTGATTTAAGACCTGAAATCATGGCGACCAAAATGGAAGATGGAAAAACTAAACTGCTCACTTACATACCATGTAAAAAACACTCTCTTTTAGATATGTATAGAAAATAATTGTTTGTGTATACACTGATAACATATCATATTAATAACTACTCTGTACATAAATATTTTTAGAATAATGCGTTAACGGATATTGAACTATGGACCTAGGTCTATGGTAGAAACATGCCCTCTTGAAATGAATTTTGATATTTGACTTCACGAAATTTAAAAAAAAATACTCCTCTTGTTTCGATTTTTTCTTCTCATTTGGAATAATGTGTAAACCTTCGTCTCTTTTAAAATGATTTTAATTATAAGTTTATACTCAGTATAAATAAAAAGTACTCCGTACAAATTACATCATTCAAAATTACATTAAAAGCTCTACGGAACAAGTGGTGACAAAAATATATTATTTTATTAAATAATTAATGAAAAGATACATACAAACATAAGTTATCGAGAAGCTAAAATAATACTCCCTCCGTTCCTAAAAAATTGCCACAATTTGACTTTTTTGGTCAAATTGTGGCACTATTTGACTAGTTATAATGTAAGTTTAGTTAAATTGAATTTGTTTTAAAATATACTCCATTTTGAAATATCAATTTTTTATAATATTTAAAAATTTTAAACTATGTTTAATTCATGGTCAAAGAGTACCACAATTTGGCTAAAGAGAGTGGATTCAACAACATCTTTGTAGTATATTATAAAAAAAATTATCAATTTTTCCATAAATAATGTTAATTTAGTGAAAATGGGTAGGAATTCCTTTACCTTATGAGGGCATGACATATTCACATTACTATTTTTTTCTCACAATGCCAAACTTCAAGTTAAAGCTTCAAAAGCCCCCACCATATCCCCCTTTCTCTGAATGGAAGTTTGAAACACAGGTTTCCATCAAAAACTTTAAGCTCTGATTTGCATGCCAATCATTCCCCCAAATCCAATAAACTTACCAAAAATATAAATTCCCAAAAATGGCAAGAAAAATAAAAGGAAAAAAAGATCTTCTCTGCCTCTCAATAATAATCAATCAATAATACAGTAATAAATAATTAATTATTAGAATAACAAATTAAATACTCTGTTCCATTTTTTCTTCCTTCCCTGTTCTTTCTTCCCCTACTTTTTGACTGCTATATAATGCCACCATACCCACTGCATTTTTTTTCTTCAAACACCAAAATTCCCCAAGAATATATGGAATAATTACCCCATCTCTCCCCTTTCTACCCTTTTCAGCATTTAGATCTAACTTACTTTAGTGGGTAAATAAATTCTTGATTATCATGATGATGATGATGGGTAAAAAAACAGAGTCAAGCAATATATGTTCCCATAAAGTTTGATTCTTGATTCTTGTTGGTAGATTATCTTTAAAGGGAAGTCTTTTTTTCTGAGTTTGAAGATCAGAAGGAGATGATGGGGGCAAAAGGGTCAGAGAGTGAGATAATGTTAATGGAGAGGATGGGATCAGAAAACGGGTCGGGTTCGTCAAGAAAGAAGGATGAAGATCATAACCAGAAGATGGGGAGGAGAGAGAGGAGCTGCTGGAAGTCATCCAAATCTTGCTCCTCTTCTAAGCCCTCTCTTCTTTCTGATCCTTTTTACAGTCCCATTTCTGAGGTCAATTTTTTAATTTCTTCTTCTTTTTTTGATCTCTCTGTCTTTTTTTATGAACTCATGAATTTCTGGGTTTTGATCTTTGGGTCAATTTTTTTTTTTTTTTTGTGTTTTTGAATGTTTGTTTTTGGCAGAGAATGGAAAGATCTAAAGTTGATCAAATGGGACATAGCAGAAGAGCTTCAACCAGTTCTAATCACAGACTTCTGCAGAGTGATCATCATTTCATGGAGGTGCCAAATCTTTTCTCTTCATTTTTCCATTTCAAAGTTTTGATTTTGTTTTTTTTAATCGTCAAGAATCACACACACTTCTCATGCTTCAATCTGCAACTTTTTTATAAAAAAAATCTATATGGCACATTTTAAAGAGAAGTGATAGAATAATAATTGGTAAATACTCCGTAGATCTTATATGAAAAGTCTCTTTTAGTTTAAGGAATTTGGAATAAAAAAAAAGAAAATGGTTTCTCTCATTTTCTTCAAGGAAATGGGAGGAATTTGGGTTTTCTTTCATTTGATACATTTTGCTTTCTCATTTTCTTTTTGTTCCATTTTTCTTTTCTTTTCCCTTCTAACTAAACAAGAACTGTTTTCTACTTTATTTTCTTTTCTCTTGCAAATTCCTTGAACCAAACATAGTGGTCGTGTTGCAAATCACACTCCTCAATTATAAAACTGAAATTACAACTCAATTTATCCGAGGTTGACAGTTTGACTTTGTACTGAATTTAAGAAAAGTGAAATTGTATAGTTGAAAGTGATACAGAGGAGAGAGAAAATAGTTGTCACAAAAAGCTTTCTAAATAAAGAAAGTTGAAAATTAATTTGCGACAATTCCCAAAAAAAATTAAAGAAAATTAATTTGGGATGGATGAAATATTATTTTATTTAAGAAAAAGAGAGAACATGATCTCTGCAATTAAATTGGTTTAGGTTGTACCGCAACTGCCTTTTGTTGTTTTCCACCGTGGAATTATTATGTGATGCTGCGACACACCTCTATACTTTTTTTTTATGAAACACCTCTATACTTATTAATCACAGGGAAATGGACGACACATTAAGAACAAAAACTAAAAACTAAAAACATCATATATGGGGGCCTCACCCTCACAACCTTATCTACTTCAATTTGTCCATTGAATAATTATGTTCATAATAACTTGATTTTTTTAGTTGAATTATTTTTCGTTGACATAACATTAAACAATTTTTAGTTTAAAACCTATTTATTAGTTAAATATTCTCTCCGCCCCAAAAAGATCTTTCTGTTTCATTTTTTGCGCATCTTATAAACACTTCTACACACATCTAAAATGTCTAAAATTTACCACATTTCTCATTTATTATGGGTAGAAGTTGTTTTGAATTTATTTTTTTTTTGTATTTGAAGCGGGATCGAAGTGTTTTATGAGATGCGCAAAAAATGAAACAGGAAGATCTTTTTCGGACGGAGGGAGTATTTTTCTATGTAGATATAATGACTTAAATGATATACTCCCTCCCGTCCTAAAAACATGTGAGTTATTGATTTTTTAAGAGATTTAAGGTAAGTATATTTTGGTATTGAATTTCCAAAAAAATCTTTGATGTGATGGGTAAAAGTAGGATTTGATGGGTAGATTATTAGTAAAAAGGTATGATGTAATAAGTTGGGTATGAAAAAGTAAGGGGGTAAAAATGACTTTTTAATAGAAATAAGAAAATATTTTTTGGGACGAATGAAAAAAGAAAAAGAGAAAGGTTCTGTGGGACGGAGGGAGTATATAAGTGGGAAATATAAAAAAATTAGTGAAATTTGCACTAAATAGGACTAAAATATAATGACTTTCCTAATGTAAGACTTAAACTTTTTTATTCTCTAAATAGGACTTAATAATGATCTAGTGGAAGGAATAATGTCCAGTAATGATGGACATTTAGTTGAATAATGACTACTTGATAATGACCAAAGGTCTTACATTGGGAAATAAAAACATATGGTCCTATATTGGAAAAGTCATTTTGTTTTAATCCTATTTAGGTAAATTTCTCAAAAAAATTATCCTAAAAGTATGTGAGTAAGAGACCCTACTTAACTTTTCTAATTTGTAAGTAGCTTATAAGTCAGTTTATAAGTACATAGAAACGGCCAATTGTAAATGAAAAACAGTTTATAAGGAACTTTACCAGCTTATATGCACCTAAAAACACTTAAATCTTTTAGCTAAGTTACTTCTTTTTACATGATATCCGAGTCTTGTTTATGAGTTCGAAAAAGACACAGAATATGGTAAAATGCAGGTTGATGAGAAACAAGAAACACCAAACAGGAATCCAAATCATCATCATAATCATCATCATCAGACGACCAGACATGCATTGAAGGACGTGTGCCACAGCCTGACAACCTCAAAACAGCTCCTCAAAGTGCTGAGCCGTGTCTGGAGCATCGAGGAGCAGAAGTCAACCTGCATTTCCCTCTTCGCCACCCTCCGGTCCGAGCTCGACCGGGCGTGCCTCCAGGTCTCCAGGCTCATCCAGGACCGGACGGCGGCCCAGAGCCGCGCCGAGATCGACCTCGTCTTGAGGCGGCTCGAGGAGGAGAAGGCGGTCTGGCGCATGAAGGAGGAGTGCCGCGTCCAGACCGCCCTCGCCTCCCTCCTCTCCGAGCTCAAGGCCGAGCGCAAGCTGCGCAAACAAGCCGAGCGGCTCAACAAGAGGCTCGGCCGGGAGCTCTGCGAGGCCAACACGTCCCTTGCCATGTCCACAAAAGAGGTGATGTTACAATATATTCTCTCTATTTGTTCCCTATATATCTTCTCATTACGCGTTATATACCCCATTACGCGTTATATAATACGAGGTTTGACCAATTTTATTTTCAATTAGCTTATTTGATTAGAAATAAAATTTATATAGTAAAAAAACTACATGGTGATATATATATAGGTGGAGACACAAAAGAGGGCAATGCAGGTGCTGGAGAGGGTATGTGAGGAGCTCGCGAGAGGCGGTGGCGGCACCGAAGATAACTATAAGGCGGCGAAGCTCATGGAGGAGGAGGAGAAGGAGAAGAAGGAAAGGGATGAAGAGAGAGTTGGGACGAAGAAGATGGCCGAGTCGAGATCGTTCGAGTTTGAAGAGTTAAAGAACGAGCTGGGGTCGCATTTGGCCCGGGAGGAGGATATCGGCGGCGGCGGGGAAGGGGGTGTTATCTGGCAATCGTATTCCCCGAGCCTCGAAAAGCTCAAAGCCCTCGAGAAGCATTTCAGGGAAACGCTTCCTGGCGGGTACCCTCCTCCTGCTCTGGCGGCGGGGCGGGAGGAGGAGGAGGAGGAGGAAGAGGATGAGGAGGGGGAGCTGCATTGTATAGAGCTGAACATGGAAGAGGGGGGAAACAATGGAGGGATGGGGTTTGAGAGTGGGTCATCTGAAGCTTGGAGGAATGATTATGATGAAGATGAGATTGAGAGATATAATATGATTAAGGACCTTAGATACCATTTTGTTTCTTCCTCCAAAATTATCCCACCCTCTTAATAATTAACATATATTGGATATATGGCACTCCCTCCTATTTATACCAAGAAAAAACTACCATTTGTTATCATCAAATTAAATTGTGTGTGTTCTTTGTTTGAGGTTGTTAGAACTCATTGAGTTGTTTTTTAAGGTTGTTTACTATAGATTATGATTTTTTTTTTGAATAATATCAACATATAGTGTGATTTTCCCTCCTTTCTTGAAAATAATTCTGATTTTGACCAAGTATTGAAATAAGGAAATGTTAAATTGTAATTGACTATCATACCTGTCCTTGATGTGATGGATAGATTATTGGAGAAAAAGTATGATGTAATAGGTAACATAAGAAAAAAAAGGGGTAAAAGTAGTTTTTTAATAGAAAGTGGAAGTGTTTTGGTGAAAGAGAAAAAAATGAATGAAGAAGTGTTTTATAGAACGGAGGGAGTAGTATTTTTTGAGCACTAATAAGTATACATACTCCCTCCGTCTACTAATAAACTTCTCGTTGCGCGTTACGATGTTTGACTGAATTTATTTTCAAATCATTTTATATGAAAAATGGTGTAAAATTTAAAAATAAAAATTACATATTAAAAAACTATATCAAAAGATATACCAAACTAGAGCTGACATGACTATATTATTTTATCAAATAAGTGACGAAAATATGTCAACAAAGTGAATAAAATTTGACTCTGTGAATAGTGAATGAGAAATTTATTTGTGGGCGGAGGGGGTAATAATTAAAGTACCACTTCGACCATACTTTAATTGAAAAGTTATACTTGGTCTTAAGAGTCATGGAAAATATGAATATTCTCTCACTTTTCATTGGGTGCAAGTGGACCTTTTCTATTTTTGTAAAATGTCCAATTTTTTAATGATATTAATGCATAAAAATCTATATAAGGAATTGAACATGAACCTTTAGACAATAATGCAAGAATTTGCCTTAACTAATTGAAAGACTTTGAATAAGAGGATTTACAAAAATAAGATACGGAGTAATAATTTTGGAGTGAAGAAGAACACAAATCAATACCCTCCAAATTTAAACTAATTCTAATATTGTGGCTCAAGTCTCCACTAGACAATATGACATCACCACCACCAATAATAATACTCCCTCCATCCAAAATTAAACTTTACATTACGCGTTACGATGTTTGACTGAAGTTATTTTCAAATCATTTTATATGAAAAATGGTGTAGAATTAAAAAAACAAAAATTACATATTAAAAAACTATATCAAAAGATCTACAAAACTAGAGGTGACATGACTATATTATTTTATCAAATGGGTGACGAAAATAGGCCAACAAAGTGAATAAAGTTTGAGCATGTGAATAGTGAACGTAAAGTTTATTTGTGGACGAAAAGAGTAGTAATAAATAATATTAGAAATAATAATATAAATGATAATAATAATAATAATGAAATTGTTTTTCTCTTTCATTTTATATAATACGGAGCATTAATTACCACTCCCTATATATTACATCCACCGTCCTAGAAAAATTTTCAAAAACGAAAAAAGGCATGTCGAAAAAAGAATAGATATTTTCTAATTATGACTCATTTTTCATGTCTTATCTTATAATAAAGTAAGAACAAAATTAAAAAAATAATATCAAAATTACATATGTGTGTGTGTCTATATATATATATATATATATATATATATATATATATATATATATATATATATATATATATATATATATATATATATATATATATAGCACATGCACTTGTTGCATTGCATCATCACAAAAAAAACATTGTTTGGGAAGGTTTAAAAGGTTCATGTATATATGTATTTAATAAAGCTTTAGTTAAATTAAATGTTTTGAGATGACATTTGGGTATGGGTGTCCAATTCCATATTTCCATGGCCTTCTGGATTTTTTTCCAATCCAATCAAAACCCATATCCCACTGGTTGTAATAATATGGCCTCACACTTTTATTTTTTCTCATAAAATATGGAATATATTGTTGACCAATATACCCCAGTATATTCACAAACCCATATTGTTGTAATATTTGTTTATAATGTTCCAACTCAGTTTCCTTTTTCAGACTATAATTTCATAAATAATAGGAAAAGATGTTGAAAAATAAAAAATATGATACCGAAATAGACGATTGTCAAAAATTTTAAAAAATGTTTAGGCTTGGACTCTAAATAGAGTTTAAGAAATGAGAAAAAATTGTGATTAGATGATGAAATTGTTTAGAAAAAGGGAATATGCAATGAACAACATATTCCTTCGCTAAGAAATATAGAAAAAGTGTATGAAAAACTTATTTTGAAACGTGACAAAAATGAAAGTATAAATTTTAATTCAGGACATTACCCTACAAAAAACACAAACGTTGTCAAAGATTATAACCTTACATATGTTGTAATGTGACAAATTGAAGTTTACCATTAAGAACGGTGTATAAATTCGTGACAAAACTTGGTATGAGTTTTTAATGAACAACCTTTTTAAGGTCATGTTCTTTTTAACTTAGTTTTTTTACTTATTACTTTTTTTTGAGGTAATTTTACTTATTACTTATTTTTATTGGAATAAGATTTTACTAGATCAGATCAGAAATAGTTTAAAATATATACTCCGTAATTACATTCAGATCACACCAAATCAAATCAGATCAAAATTTATCACAATCATATTAGAAGAAGAGAACATGAATAAAAAATTCCGTGATAAACTGGACCGTTTATCCAAAACCTGCCATAGAAGAAGTCAAGCCCAAAGAGTTCTTAGACCCTACGTCTTGGGCCTCTTTTTCATAGTATGATTTAATAGGATATGAGTCCAACTTTATTCTGAATAAACATAGTTTAACTTTCTAATCTTTTTTACGTTTGTTCTAAAGTAATTCTCACAATAAAGCTTTAAATATTTTCTTTTGTTTTGAAATTTAAAAAAAAATTATTACTCTCCCCATCCGGAAATATTCTTTTCATTTGACTTTTCATGGTCTTCTATATTGCACTTTGACCATTAAATTATATTTATACATAGATATATTTTATAGAAATTTGATATTTGAAAATTACGTTTCAATAGGAATATACTGATATTAAATTTATATCATACTACAATCTATTTTTATATGAGAGTCAAAATTTACAAACTTTGATGAAAAAACTCAAATGAGAAGAGCATTCCCGGACGGAGGACAATACACATGAAATATAGAACTAGAAAATTCATACTCCTTCCATCACAAATTTATTTACATTATTACATTTTTTGTAAATGATTTTATCTATAAGTTAATATAGAAATAAAAAGTATATAATTATAAACTCTCTCCGTCCCAGAGTATTTGTCCACTTTCTTTTTTACACACCATCCAATACACTTCTTTAATCCATTTTATCTTGTAATTTGTATATTAAAAAATTATAGAAATTATATAATAATAATCTATATGTTAAGACAAATCAAACAAGATCACACATGACTATATTTAGACTTACACATTGAGAGAATTTGATGAGTCAAAGTGCTTAGATGAACAGTTCCAAAATTCAAAAGTGGACGAATATAGCGGGACGGAGGAAGTATTTAATAACTATATAAAAATTTTTACAAAATAAATTGTAACAATGCTATTTTATTTTTTCAAATGGTTAATAAAAACACAAGAGTAAACAAATTAAAAATTATGGGGATGCTTAAATAATAAAAATGTAAATCATTTTGGAACTAGAGAGTATATTAATAAGAATAATACTCCATATTACTTTAGATAGTTGATTTAAAATAAAAAAATGAAAGATATGCTTTAACATATTCAAGATACTTCAATTCGTACGTATATATAAATCTTCCTTTTTAATTTACATGTTTTTATTGAATTTTTAATACTCCGCATAAAAAAATATCATCATGTCACATCATTTTATCTTAAGAATCTTGATAAACAAAGTAATTGTTGAATATCTTTATTTCAATAAATCAAAAAATAATTTCATTCAAAATAAGTACACATTAATTTGAAATGGAGTAAAGAGTGCCAATAAGACTCCTCTTTTTTTTCAATGTGACTAGGAAAGCAAAAAAATAAAATTAAAAATAAAATTAAAAAAGGAAAAAAGGTTGACACACGTATCCACGTCACGAGTCTCCAATTCTGTGGTCCCACTTCCATGCAAGCTCAACACGTACTCTCCCCATTCACGTGACTCCCACTCCTTTTGGCACGCGCTTTCTTAACTGCCACCACCGTTGCACTTTCTTAACTGCAATAACATTTGAATGAAAATATTTTTATTTTTTATTAGATTTTAAATACTCCGTAATTAAAAAAAATAAAATGAAATTTACATATATTTAAAAATTATGTAAAAATTTAAAAATAAAAATTGGAATAACTATATTATACAACATGGGTATTATGAAATGAGTTATCAATATAGACAAAGAATATAATGAATTAAGTTTCAACGTGTGGATAATGAACAAGATATATATATATATATATATATATATATATATATATATATATATATATAGATTTTGGATCAAGTGAGAATGCAATCTTATGAAAGAAATAAGAATGAATCTGGTGCTTTAGATTGTGAGATTTAATGGTCAGGATTGCATAAAAATTAGGTGCACCAAAATGGTTTGAAAATGCATCATGTCAAAATGCACTAAAATCTTTTAAAAATGCACTATCTCAAAATGTGAGCGCAGGATGCAATCTGATCCGCACGATGCATCAGATCCAAAGTCCAGATTTTATTCTTATTTCTTTCACTAAGGTGCATTCTCACTTGAACCAACCCCTATATATATATATATATATATATATATATATATATATATATATATAGCCTACATCATATACTAAAGAGATTTTTACTATAGCATTGGTATGTGAATATTAAAGAGTACGTAATTATTTTTTTGGGTGAACAATATGGAGTACTAACTACATGCTCGAATATTTGTTAAGTTTTGACTTTTGATAGTCAACTGATACTACCTTTTGATTTATAATTAAATAAAATTTATAAACTATTTCATTAGATAAATATCTAATATCAATTGTATTTAATTACTGATCAAAGTTTGTCAATTTTAACTATACAAAGACAAACTTAGATATATACTCATGGACAAAAATGTAGTAGTAATATATAGTGAGGTTTGAATTTATGATCCTTAAATTAATGAAACTTTGATTGAATTTTCAGAAATACATATTAATACGATGAAATAAAATTTTGAATGCCCTAACAAGTAAAATCTAATAAAATTATTTTTATATTAATACAAAATAGTGAAATACAAATTATAATTTTTATTTAATTAAAATTCAAAGTTTATCAAGTTTAATCCTAATAATGAGTGAACCATCCTTCCTTCAAAAAAAAAAAAAGAGTGAAGCAATTAAACTAGAGGGATAAAGTGAGAGTGTATGTTGTGTGTACTTGCAAAAACAGGTATGAAAACGGGAAAAGTTAGATAGACAAACCAAAAAGGTTGAAAAAATTAAACTTTATGAAAGGAACGCAGGAAAATACATACATTATTTTTACCTCCAAAAATTATCTTCTCGTTACATGTTATGATGTTTATATTAAATTATTTTCAAATTATTTTCTATGAAAAATAGTGTGAAATTAAAAAATCAAAATTATATATTAAAAAACTACATCAAAAAATTAAACCTACAAAACTAAAAGCGACATAACTATATTATTTTATCAAATGAACAATGAAAAATAGATCAATATATTAAATACTCCATCTTTCGGGAAAAAATCAATTTGCACCTTCGAAAGGTACATAAAAGATAGAATGCACCCCCACAATTGTTAAATGTTTTATTGCACCCTTAAAAAATTACTCTCTCTCATTTCACCTTTGGAGACCATTTCCATACTTTTCTCCAGAACAAACAAAGGGTAAAATGTAAAATTGTTTTGCCGCCGCCATTTGTTTCTCTCGTGTCGAGGATCTGGCAAACTAGTGTTCTTCGTTGTTTGTTTCTTAGCTTCATCTTGTGTTCTACTATGCTTTTTGCCAATTAGGCGTTTTTTTGGTAATTTGGTTTTGCTATTGATTTGTTCGGTTTCAATCCCTCCGTTAACACAAAATATCATTTTTTAATAATGGAAATAAATATAATTAAAAATATTAATGATTTAATTCATGTTTTAGAAGCATTAAATTTTTAATGCTTCGTGAAAGCAATTCACACACTCCAAAACCAGATTTCTCCAATTGAAATATCCATATTCTTCTCCATTTGTAATTATCACTATCTCTAGAAGCATTCCATTAATTAGGTGCTCAAACCCTGCAATTTTATTTTAAGAGTAAGCGGATGACTTTACGCTTTGTTTCTTCAAAAGAAAAGAATAAAATTGAGGTCAAGAATTAAAACAAGAAAGAAAGGAAACTTTTTTAGGGTGCATTATAACATTTCACAAGTATGAGGGTGTATTTTAACTTTTATGCACCCTTTGAGGGTGCAAAATGATTTTTACCCCATCTGTCCCACAAAAAAGTTCCCATTTTGACCATAAATTGGTCAAACAGTTACACGCTTTGACCATAAATTAAATATAATCTAAATAAAGAAATGCTAAAAAAAATTTGAGATATCAAAACTAGATCCTAAGATGAATCCAATTATATTAAATTTATTTTATAATTCAATTTACATTTCTCACAATTTGTAGTTAAAGCGTGTAAATATTTGACTAAATACTATTCAAAATGGGAACTTTTTTGTGAGATGGAAGGAGTAAAAGTTGACTATGTGAATAGTGAACGAAAAATAATTTTGCATTCACTATTTATATATTAAAAAACTACATAAAAAATTTACAAAACTAGAGATGACGCAACTATATTATTTTATTAAATGTACAATGAAAATAAATCAACAAAATGAATAAATTAAAATTGACAATGTAAATAGTGAAGGCAAAAATAATTCTAGGACTTAATTACAAAGTATTACATATACATAGCCACAGGCCGTTGGGTACAACCTCGATACGGACAATTGAGCTAAAGACTAACGAGGCGCTAGGAATGAACGTCTAGACGGACACCTTGACAAACGAGGTGGGCTAAAACTGGCTCTGATACCATGATAGAATTTAGGATGAGATATGGATAACTGAATTTGGCAATAAGACACTTGGGTTGAACCACATTAAAAGATTGAATCCAATCGATTAGCTAGTTCAACTCTAGAGCTTATATACCGATTATTTTACTTTTGGATTTCCGAGGTGGGATGTACTCTAACACATATATAGATAGATGCATATGTATGTGTGGGTAGAGACTAGATAGCTTGGTGGAAAGAGTAATTAGTCAATGCCTGAGGGGCATATATATATTATACTCCGTAGTATTTATTTGTGTATATGTATATATATGCATCATGCACGGGGCGGGGCGGCGTCTTCAATTCAACTCAATTCATCGATCGATCCTATATATACATAGAGAGAGAGAGAGAGAGAGATGAATATGGAGCTGCCGCTAGCGACGGCGTCGGCGATGTTTCCGGGGTTCCGATTCTCGCCAACAGACGAGGAGCTAATATCGTACTACTTGAAGAAGAAGGTGGAAGAAGGCGGCAGCAGCATCAGCAGCTCCAGCCTCCAACTCATCTCCGAGGTTGAGATTTGGAAGCACGAGCCTTGGGACTTGCCAGGTCTCTCTCTCTCTCCCCCTCTCTCTCAGAGAAATTGGATCATGTTGCTTACACCGATTACAATCACAGATGATTTTATACATATACAAACGTTAATCATCTGTGTTGTTTACAAACAAATATATACTCTTTCCGTCCCCAAGAAGATCTACCCATTTCACGTTTTGCGTATTTCATAAAATATTTTTATGTCGTCTCAAACACTATAATTTCTCACCGAAAATTATTGTATATACCACAAGTAGTCTGATTAGATAGTGTCAATCTTAACTCCGATGTCTCACAATCGATACTTTACTCAGTCACTGTTTTTGTCACGCCGAGGTGGGAGAGCGTTGGGGGTGGACATTCCATTATTATTGTTGTTATTATTATTATTATTATTATTATTATTATTATTATTATTATTATTATTATTATTATAATATTGTTATTATTATTACTCGAGTTGAATGCTAAACTTGGGCCCCTATAAGTTTTGAGGGTGGGGTGCCGGCCACCCCTGGGTGAAGTGGGCACCTTGTCACCCAAGCTTTAGCTTATTAGTGCTTTTTAAGGTATTGTCTGCGTCACTGACTGGATATATATGCCAAAATTTATTTAAAAAAAAAAAAGGATTTTCTTTTCTTAGCTTAATTATGTCCCAAAGTGAAGTAAGACACGTTTTCTTTTGCTGTGTCATCAAAGTTTGCTTTATGGAATTCGGATACCTTTTCAAAGTATAGTTATTAATAAAAGGTCTAAAAATAAAAATGCATTAAATTGAGTTATAATCTTAGGCATTTTGATTAATACATAGCATAACATTGTGCATATATATTGTGCAGCCAAGAGTGAGATTCAATCGGAGAAAGAGTGGTTCTTCTTTTCGCGACGGGGGAGGAAGTACCCGAACGGGTCGCAGAGCAGGAGAGCAACGGAGAGCGGTTACTGGAAGGCGACGGGCAAGGAGAGGGACGTCAAGTCGACTGATTCTGGTTCAAACGTGATCGGGACAAAACGGACCTTAGTGTTCCACATTGGCCGCGCGCCTAAAGGACAACGCACTCCGTGGATTATGCACGAGTACTCCATCATCAATCCTACCAAATCTCAACTTGAGGTATATTCAAGTAATCGTTCGCCATCAGTGGACATTATGGACATTATTAAGTGCTATTTAGAGAATAAAACAGTTTAAGTGTTATTTAGGAAAATGACTTAAATTTTAATGCTATTTAATGCAAATATTTCTTTTTGAAATGGGTAGGATTCAATGGTTGTGTGCCGCCTTCGGAAGAACAACGAGTTTCAGCTGAACGAGACGACTACCCGACCTCAGGAGAACAACCTCAACACTACGACTTTGTGTGAAGCGGATCGTGTGGAGAGTTCTTGTGGAGGGAATGCCGCCCCAGCAGGGGATAGGGGCTCAAGAGAGTCCAGCGGTAGCCTCAGCTCTCACTCTGTGGAGCAGATTGAGTCCAAATCCGAGTCCGAATCCGATGAGAAGTTGATGAATGAAATCCAAAGATTGCCGCCTTCCGAACCACATCCACAGGTACGCGCGCAAACCCGGGATCCCTTTAGTCACGTGTATTATTGTGTAACGCTTTTCTAATCCGACCCCAAGAATGGTAATAAAGTTGAGAGCGTATGACAGTTTTGTCCAGACAGCCATTGAATTGTCATTGTCTATAAAACACTGATGGTGTCAACCTCGGTGTAATACTTGTTTCTAGGAGCCGGTAGATGGAGATGAGGAGTGGTTTGCTGATATAATGAATGACGACATCGTGAAGCTCGACGATTCTACTTCACTCATGAAGCATCAACAGCCAGCGACGTGCGATGAGGGTCTTGGTAGTGATAATAATCCCACATCGTCACACCACCACAACCACAACAACAACAACAACAACCACTTGTTTCCCTCCCAAGGCACGGCAAATCGGAGACTGAGACTTAGAATAAAGGAACCGACAGCAAGGGGACATCCTGAATCACCACACCAAGGAAGAAGGTGTTGGGTCCGCTGCTTGTTTAGGTTGTCTCGCGGCAGAAGCTCCACGATGAAGCTGCTGCCGCAGCACAACCGCCGCCAGTCCAACTCTCCATATTATTACTACCTGATGTCTCTGGCCATACTTGGCCTTGTCATTCCAATGCTCTTTTGTTGTTTGGGTTAGTTTCTTCACTTCATTGGGAGGGTTTCGTATATGTATCACAATGATGATCCAAGTCAATCTGAATGAATGCAATAGTTTGCAATATATGACCATTTGAAAGTGTGTGGATGAATTGAATTTCAAGAAATACAAACAGCCCTTGCCAATTTTTACAAGTACTACTACAAATCTACAAGTGCTTCATTTCATTCTATTCATTTTATGTCTCTATTAGTACAGTGTATTCACCTCACACAAGAACTATATACACAACAACAATCAAAGCCAAAGTCTTCCTCTGTCTGTATTCTCACTCACCTCTTCCGGTGGCCTGAAAGAAAATCGGCGCTTACCTCTCTCACTGGGGCTTGGATGGCGGCGATTCAGCTTTGGTTTCAGCTGGTGGTGGAGTTTGGGTACAGTACGGAGTAGCAACGGCAGTTTCCACAGTGCTGCAATCTCCATTGATCGTGCCCAAGTTATTCCAATCGATGCTGGTGCTGCATTCTCCATCTGTGTATCTGAGTGTCAAGGAATGCAACAATGGCATGTGGACACCACTACAAGCTTTTTGATTTGGTTGAATTGGTTAATTGAACCAGTCTCGTTGACCAAAACAAGAAAAGTTTGGTCACAAACAAGGCAAAGACGCTAGGCGCGAATTTTCAGAACCAGTAAGGATACAGTCAGTAAACATGTCTGTAATGCTGACATCAGCGACCGACGATAGCCAGTAATCCGCCGCGTTCTAACAAAGGCCAAGAGAAGAACCCATGAGAGAATATATGAGTTAAAACCATATTCAAAAAGTATATTCATTAGTACAAACTTACATCAACTTCGGGGATGATTTTCAAGATGCCAGACACGAAATCGTGTGATGTGCCGACATCTGAGGACAACCTTTGCGTTGCATTTTCATGAACGCCGGCGGCGTCATTTTCTATGCTCTCAGCCACAACTTCACTGGTTGAAGGGATGGTTGTAGGTGATGCTTCAACAGCATTTATCTCTTCAAAAGTTTCTTCGAATTGGCTATCACAAGTTGGATAGTGAGTCAATGCAAACAGAAGAAGGCACCGGCAAGGCATTAACAAAAAAGAAGGCACTAAAAACTATTTAAAATTACAACTGAATTAAAAGCAAATAAATAGAAAAGTCTTCTTGCTAAAAAAAGTACCTGACAAGGTAAACGTCAATTGGACCCATGGTACTTCTCAAAACTATCCTGTATCTCCTCTGCGGATAATCAACAGCCTGTTTGAGAGGTTCAAAAGGGGTAAAAACGGAAATCCACCTGAACTGAGGAACAAAAAATCACTCTTTTAAAGAAACTTTATGATAGAAATGTAGAGCATTAACCTCATCAGGATCTGGAACTTCTAAGGTGGTGCCATGAGGAGCTTTAATTGCTATGAGTGTTTCATTCTAAAAAAGGAACAAAAGTATAGTTAAAAGTTAATTGTAAAACACAGTTAAGTAACCGAATGAGATGAAAATAATCTTTTGCGACCTTGTTAAGGAAAATGAGATAAAAAACAATCTCTTTGACTTTTCAAGAGACATATTTGCAACCTACAAAAATCTCAAAGGTCATTTCGTATTTTGACCCTGACGCCGTGGTAGATAAATGTTATTAACCCAAAAATTAATCTTTCTGTACCTGAAAACACGGCAAGTTCTTGATATCCTCTTCAGTAACAAAAAGCCATCTGATAGAAAATAAACAGCCTCAACAAAATTCACAGCCATTTTAAATTTGAACATTATGGTTCTAATATGACAAAAGAAATTGTGGACCTTTGATTGTTTTCATCTTCGCTCAGGTCCCTCAGTCTTTCTTGCATTTCTCTAAAGCAATTTCATGGCATCCAAATCAGTACAATCATAGTTAAACAATGGCACTCTCAGTACAATAAAGTCTGCAAAAAAAAAAATCACCTGATCTGTTCATCTATTCTTTGCTCCTCCAAGGTCAAGCCCTCCACTTCTGCCTGCAAGAAGTAGCACTACAACTTGAGAATGCATCCCATTATTCCAATTCACATTTAGAATCTGTTTCGGACACAGAAAAATACTAAGGGAAGAAAATCCGATGAAAAAATGATATGATTTTTTTCATTTCCAAACCATTTTTTGTGTTCAAATTATAGCTATGTGCTCGTATTATTTTCGTCTCACCTGCAAGCTCATAACACTCTCATCAGGATCTCCTCTTCTTGCCACGTCCAGACCCCTGCACAAATCAGTATTAGTCACTCCTCATTTACTGAGAAAGATTTGAAGGAAAGTAAAGCATTTAACTTTATTAGCAATTTCAAAAATGAAGCTCGTATCGATTGCATAGATTTCCATACTTCCATTGAATTTTGTTCTTTAGATTCTTTTCTATTAGACCAACGCCTTCCAGTACATTTGTTATGTCATAGATGCGCCTTTTCTGGACCTGTTAACAAGGAAAAACTAGATTGTTTCATCATGAAGAAACTACACGAGATGTAGGCAAGGGGAGGTATGGTTACCTCTAATGTTTCAGCTGCTTTGTTTAGATCAAGAGTGCCATCTTCGGCTTGCTTGATAAGATTGATGAACTTCTTTGTTAATAGACCTGAGATAATAAAAAAAACCACTGCCATTTTACCCCACTTATACTCTTTCCAATCATTCAACAATAATAATGCAATGTCACAATAAAGCTCCAATAAATTACATGGAAAATGTTTTCCAGAAAGATAATAATATCCCATTAAAAGAGTGCACTTTGATCAACTTACTAATTTTAACAAGGTATACTCTTATAGAGCATTAAGTATATACTTGTATTCTTAAAGAAGTAGAGAAATATGACTCATTTTAATGGACAGAGGGAGTAATGTTTTGCCAAAAAAATAGATCAGAAAAAAAGTAATTTGCTGTTAAACATTTTGTTGTTCCAAAGACAGGAGAAACATAATATATTTTCCTATAAACAAAGAGAGGCAGAAGTAATTTATGTGCACATTCAGATAATCTTGGTTCACCAGGATGACATGCTTGGTTGCTAATTAAATAATATTACAACTTCCAAACATACTTACAGACAAGCATATTTACCTAGTGAGCTGTCATATCGACATGAACCAACTGGAGTGGCATTGTTGTTAGATGGCGATTCTGCAATACGTTACAGACAAATATTTCCTCATTTTTTCTTTATAGGTGAGTGCTTTACCAAACACTTATTACGGATTTTGAAAACAAAAATGAATTCTCAAAATTTTTGTGATAAAGGGATAACTTATGTAATATTCCGAACAACGCCTGAAGAAAAAAACATTTTTAAAAGAATTCTCACCACCATTGGCAGCGGTTTGAGATGCAGATTTATGATTAGCCCTTGATGACCTGGAGGTTTTCTGTTCCTTCCCAGATTTCCCTGAAACCGGCGTTTGCAGTGGGCTGTTGAGGGCATATACAGAAACTGCATTCTCATCACCAGATGTATGATTGAGATTTATTGTCTCTGACTTCCGCTTTAATGGCTAGTTGAATCAATAATGAGTCAGTATAGAAAATGATTCCAAGATTTATCAGAAACTCAAAGCACAATTCTGGGAACGGTGGGTAAGAGGTATATTTAGAAAGCAAACATGGTTTTTGGATAGTTTTAGTGAAGAAATGTATCTTTATATGAACTCGTCACAGCATCACAAGTAAAGAAAGAAGTTAATTTACAACTATAAATAATTTTCTTTTTTAAAAAATGTAAAATGCAAAACTGGGGTACTGATGATAAAGCTTATTTTAGAATATACACTTGCCAAGGCCACTCAATATTTCCCAACAAAAACACAACTACATTGATTCCTTGTTTCCGATTTTTAATAGTAATGAACAATTTTTTTTAGAAAAGAGAATATTATTAATCCATCTTCCCATATGTAACAACACACTCGAATGCGATTGGAGGACATAACCCCGTAGTGATTTAGACACTTAATTACTCTTCCTAAACCAGCAGCAATTCTTTGAAGTTACATAACTACCAGCTCAACTTTGCCAACCAAATTGCTATACTCAGAAGGTGAAAATACATCATAATCAAAAGACTCAAACTTTATTGATAGCATGGCCAAATGATCCAAATAATATCAACACAGATCTGACTATAAAACACATACACGAATGCATACATGAAATGATGAAATTGAACTGTGACCAATTATGGGAATAGCTAACCAAGCAGAAAAATGTCAACTTTCTTAGTAAGTAGTAGGTACACCCAAAATCCAAGCTCAAGAACAAGAAACATACAACACAAATAAACCCTAGTAAAACAGACGAACTACTCACCGGATTTTTCACCACGATACCTTCAGCTTCTTGAGAAGCCAGGTGGCCGGAGAACCGGCGGTAATCCCCAAACGGAGGCTTCACCGCCGTGGACGGCAGCTGCCGCTGCTGCCGCCCCAAGGCATCTTCTTGCTGCTGCCTCTGCATTATTTGGCCGGAAGTTGAAATTCTTGAAACCCTCTCGAGAAAAGAAAAGGGGAAGCTCGATTGGAAGCCCTTGTGTGGGGTTTTGAGGAATTGGGGGTTTTTCAAGAAAGGGGTAAACGGAAAGAATGGGAGATGGGGCCGGAGTGATTGAGCAGATGGGGATGAAAAAGAGTGAATCAGAGAGGGGAGAATGAGATCTGAGGTGAAATGGAGGACTGGGAAAAAGCGGGAAGAGAGAGAAAAGGGGAAGATGATGAGAGACGAGGGAATGGGGAAGAAGAGGGAATTTGGTTCGGATGCAGATGTGGAGGGAAGTCAGGGAACCCACCCCCATTACAAAGTTTCCTCCTCTCATTTTTGGGCCCTATAAAATAAATATTTGTAATTTTGTACTCTATAAGTCTTATTCACTCTTAAATCTTCACTAGAGTTGAGATATTCTTTAATTTTTTTAAAGATCTAGTATTTGTCTATTTTTGACTTTTTTCAATCAAAATTAGTAAATTTTAATTTCAAATTAAATAAAAATGATATTAAATATCGATACAAAAATATTTTTACTAGATTTATGATATCAAATATTTTCAAAATATTATTTTATACTTTTATCTAATTAATAAACAATATATATTTTATTTAATTATAAGTGAAAGATTAAAAACAATTGACCGAAAAAAATCAAAACTGAACAAATAGCCAGAAGAATTAGGGTCTCTTAATCATCAATGGTTTTCACAATTATTTACTCGTATTATTGTAAACTGTTATAACAAAAATCAAATTATGTTTGGATGGATCTCTTGAAATTTTGCTTGGAAGTGATTGGAGTAATTTCTTTTCCATGAAAAAAAACAGATTTTTCAACCCATATGCAACACATAAAATGTATTTCATCCAACACCATATTCAACGCAAAACACACAATATTCACGTACTCCGTCACAGTAGATTGCCTTATTTTTCAAATGGAATTGCCACCGTCACACTGGCAATGAACTGCCAGTGTCACAATGACAGTACCAAACTGCCAATGTCACACTGGCAGTGCCAAACTGCCACTGACAAACTGTCACTAACAGTCTGTACGTTATTGTCTATGCAAGCGTCGTCATTGGGATTAAAATACAATTTTCTATTTCAAGAATCACAAGGGGGTGGGATCTACTTGAAGAGATGAGCCAAGTCAGGGTCATCCAAGTCTAAATCCAACAATCCATTCAGCTGCATGTACTCAATGTAGTGATCCGGGGGCTTGATGGCGCGAGGGTTCCTCACGGTGAATCCATGGATCCTCTCCACATCCCGAAAGAGCAGCCGCACAAAGTCCTGATCTATAGGAGGCACAATCTTCAGCATCACCACATCATCCCCTCGCTTTGGCTTTGCAGGTTTGTTGCCCATTCGTTGTATTGCAGCCACGATAGCCCCAACGTCTGTGGTGAAGGAAAATGAGCTCGGTTACAATTCTTTGACCAACACAAAAAGTGGATGAAGATGACATTTTTACCCCTTGCTGTCCACTCTCTTGTTTTCGTTAGTCCGGATTTAGTTCTCCACTTTCCATATTCAATAAAGAAACGAATCTTACACAAAGATTGTTGACAAGACTGGGGGACGGAGGGAGTACATTTGTCTTTATTTCACAAAGAAACTATATTTACACAATTCAGCAGATCGAACCATTTAGCCAATACCCTAAAATTTCAGCAAATAAAGCTACTTCTATGTCTTTAAACCTTACCAAATGGGCTCTTAGCTAATTCACTCAAACAATAATGCACTATACACGAACATGGAGTTGGAGATGACCACAGATTAGCTACATACATTTCATGGTCATAACACTTGATCACGGTCTAGAATCATACTCCGTGTAATACGGAGTATCTGCCGAACTGATTTGTACATTTTGGTCCTTCAACTGCTACAACAATTAAGTGGTTGTTGTGCAATAACTTGACCAAATAAGGGTTGTTTACGAAACCGGATGTATAGCATAATTCAATGTATGGTACCCAAGCAAAACGTAACTTGACGCAATGAAAACACAGGTAATTGATGAAGTAAACTTTGCAAAATCAATCAAAGTACCCAGAAATCTGACTTCGCCTCATCACAAGCATATTAGCTCATATACTAATTACTTTCATTTTGATTTCAGCTCAAGAAGCTGGTATTCTTTTTTCTTACAGCAAGTAATTTCTTTAATTTAGAATTCGATTCAGTTCAAAAAGATACTTTTGATAATGAGGTTCTAAATATATTTCCCCTGAATTCATGAATTATGATCTTATTGTCTGGCATGAACATTCAAAACAGCCATTAAAACAAGGGTTACTCCTATGAATTCTGTCTCATTGAATTGGCAAAGTTGGAAACGAGAGATGCAATATGAGAGCGAGAAACAAAATACCGATGCAGATGCGATTCCATTAAAAGGAGGAATTACGGGAGACTCACCGACCGGTGGTGGAGAAGATGGCGACGACGGCGGCGGTGCGGAGGCGGAGATTCTGTGGCGTTGAGGACTTGAGGTAAACTAAACGCCCCACCTCCCCTATCCCCAGTATTTACTTCCACAGTACAAAAATGGTTCTCCCTCCGTCTCAAAATATTTGTCTACTTTTGACATTTTGTGGTCAAAATTTGTAAACTTTGACCCTTAATTAAATAAAAATGATATTAGATATTGATACAAAATAGTTTTAATAGACTTATTATATAAAATATTTTTAGAAATATTATTTTTTCTAATTAATATATAATATATATTTTATTTAAATATAAGTCAAAAATTAAAAATAATTGACTGAAAAAAGTCAAACTAGAGAAATAATCTGAAACCGAGGTAGTATCATAATGCAAATTTTAATTCAACACTATTGACACTGCGGTGTTATTACCATTTTCAAACACCTACAATGTTTCGTTCATAAAATTAACAATCCAAACCTCAACTTCTTCCCGACTCGAACCCACCCACAACTTTCAATTTCATCACCAAAATTTTGTTCGGTTTTGGAATCAAATTTGGACTTAAATAAATTAAACTAAACTAAAAGTAACCTCAAAAACCCAATTCATGAATACAAATTTCATTTACTTTTTTATACACCAATTTTTACACTAACACTCAATTGGATTTTGGATTCTCTTCATACACAATCCATAATATATTTGAAAATCAATCATGCCCCCAAAAGATTAGTACTAGATTTGGATGTTCCCAAATTCCACATTACATACATACATACATTTGACTCGTTTGATGATCAAAATTAGCAATTTACATAGAACAAAAGGCAAAACTATGAACATTGCCAACAAACTTGGGGAAACTTATCTAGTATTTCGTTGCGAATTATAATTTCCCGAGCTCGAAACCGCGGGCCGAAAACCGGACCCACGCCATTCGTTACCCGACCCACTACCTCCGGGTGGCAGTCCGGGCACACGCCACGGGTTCGGTGGTCGAACATTACGGGTAGCAACATTGCACCAGACCCCGCCCTGATTGGGCGGTGGGGCAGACAATGTGGGCCATCCCATCTGCCCTTGGTTCTCTCCACTACTCCTGGGTGGCGGCGGTCCGGGCACGCGCCATGGGTTTTGTTGCCGAACATTGGGCCTGACCCCGCTGCCCATCTGATTGGGCCGCGGGGCAGGCATCGCGGCCCGGCCCATCTGCCATTGGTTTCTGGGCTGAGCCGTTGGCTGCATGTAGCGCGGTCTTTGAGGGGCAACGAATCTTGGAGAGCTGTAATGGGCCTGCAACTCGGGCCGAGGCATGGTCTTCCCACGACCGGCCCATCTAGTGCCCGCCTCTTTAAAACGGCCCACGCCCGAAACCAGCTCATGAGGAACAGAGTTCCTATGATTTCCCATACTGCCATTTGCTAATGGCCTTCCCCTGTTTCCTTGATTATGTGGCCTGTTGCTGCAATGTACAAATAAATAAATAAATAAATAAATAAATAAATAAAATAATTATATATATATATATATATGTATGTATGTATGTATATGTATATGTACACACACACACACATACATATTTGAGGAGTGTGTCTGTGAATACCTGTAAGAGATGGCTGGTCTGGCATTGAATTCATGCCAGAGAACTGTTTGTTCAATATCACATTCATGCACAGTCTGTAGAGATTAAACCAGCTTTTCATTAGAACATTTTGGTAAACATTTTTCATTTCATGGGTTCATGTGTAACTGGAAATGGCTGTAAGGGCATGTTTGTGTTGAGAACAAACCTTTTCACGGGGAAAATCGGTACCGGCTAAAACTCTAGGAATGAACGATGAGATTGGAGAGGTACGAAAGAAGACACACCTGTTGCATAAACACACCAAGTCATACACTACACTTCAAAACATTGTCAAAAATGACTCTTTTAGGTCTCCAACAAGAAACTGGAAGAAAAAATTACTCACAGAATGTCGCTCGACAGATTATCCTTTTCATCCTTCTTAAGCCAAACCGTGCCACAAATTCCCCCACTGTAAAATAGTACAGCAAACAGTCGAACCGTTTAGTGTATAGTCGTGCGTAGGAGCAATTTTTTAAGGAATGTGCATAAACCTTTTACTAACCTTAGTGCATGACCAAATTTAATGGCATCGTTTTCGTTTAAACCACAACCTTTTGTGAACAAAGACAGAATTTGCAGCCCAAGTTCACATGATCTTCCCATGAACAGCTTCTCCGCAGTCACCGAATTTCTCTCTTTGTCAAGATTCTGCACGGCATTTCGCACAATACGAGGTATTATATTGAGTATAATATGGGGAAACATTATAGGAAAACATAAAGTAAGCCTATTATTAAAAAGGGGTTGATTCCAAAAAAAAATACCGTGAGACTTTCGCCAAGCTTATTCGTCTCAGCTAGAAGACGCTTTTCCTCTATGAATGGAAGCTTTGTTACACCTTGCCACATAAATCTCTTACCATCGAGGTCCGTCTCAAAATCTAAAACAGACGTGAAATGGTAAAAATAAATCAACTCACATTAAACTTTGTTTTTGAAGAGTAGAGCGTTACTTCTGACAAGAACTTACTGGTTGGGTAAAAATCAATAATGGTCGACTTGTCGTCAAGCATGAGCATCTGATATGCTTCTGGGAGTGCATGGGCACTAAAGGAAACAGAGTTACATGCCAAAAACCATTGTCCCAAAACCAATTGACAATTAGATGAATAACTCATATTCTTATATATTAGTCTTTTTTTTAGCCAGAGTTAAGCTCACCTCCCCGGAGGAAGGACTGACATGAGTTGATCAAAAGGTTTAAAGGGCTCTTCTATCTTAAATTTCACCTTTGTTTGAGCCATTCCTTTCATGTCTGAGGCAAACGGGCCATAGTGATACGGGTAGTACCTAAACAATAACACAAACAAGTCGTATATATCAAGCCACGTTTCGCGAAGTCAAGGACACAACCATTGTATTTTCTTACCATCCCCATGACGGTACTCCCTTAAAGTAATACAACAAGACCCAAAGTAACCCTTCCGTGTAGTGTTGGACCTGCAACACGGCAAGGCATTACATTCTTAAGGGCACACAAGACCTACACACATGCTTATCATTGTGTAAGAAAGGACATCTGTTTCTCCTCATTTCATTAATAGGGCATGTCGAAACGCACCACGTCCTTTCTGGTCTTTTCAACATCCGCTTGGCTTTCCAAGTTGAATTTTAGCATGTAATAACGCTCCCTCCATCCATGCGAGCCAAGTTTTACCTGTTCAAAACAGGAAAGTTTGTGTACTAATATTACGCCTTGGGTTTCCATCCAAAGATGAGACCCTAAGCATTGATTTGCATTTTTTAAAAAAAAATTCCAAATTAAGATGTGGGAAGCATAACAATTAGATTGGGATTCTTTTGGCACCCAACCTATGTGTCCTAATGACGTCCGGTCCATTTGAAGGCCCCACATAACAATTATTCAATTTCCAAGAAACCTATATGGTAAAATAATAGCCGATCCATCCCCAACCTTTTCTGCAATAACCCCATGCTTAAACGTATCGGCATTGTTGCGTATTATTTCCTTCAACTTCCTCTTCAACTCCTTAGTATTTTCAATAATCTGCAAAAGTTGGGACTTTAATGCAATGCTCAAAATACACTCTTAGATAACATGCCATCACCAATTAAATTGCCTACAAATAAAGGGTATCAAATGGTGGCATACCGAAGGGATGTCATTTTCCTGAGTATTTGGAACAAATGATGGCACGTTGTCTTCTATGTCACCGTTCTCCTCATTCTGGTGACACAAATAATAAATATGCTCATTTATAGCCCACCATGGAATTGACTACGACAAACAAACCCAGTAAAATCCCACAAAATGTAGGGTTGGGCACCATGGACTAGATTAACATAGAAAAAATTGGGAGTCATTTGATGAACTCACATCATCTCTAGCTTCCAATGCCAACCGCCTATTTTTCTTCTCTTTGATTGCCATTCTTTTCATAAATATCTTCTCCTCGAACGTGCCAACAGAGAGTATGAACCTTTCAACTCTTGACAGCTTTATGAAACCACATTTTGGATCATCAACCTGTTTCAAAGCGCAGTTTGATTATTTTCTCTTTTTGAATAAAATAATTTATACTCCTATCTTACAAGTAAAATTTACCTGCTCGCAGTAAAAACTTAGAAGTAAAAATGAATTAATGAATTAATTGTGTACCCTTTCTATATCAACCAAATATCCTCCGAGATTCTTGAACTCTTTCTTGTAAACATATATGAGCAAATCAATAGCACCCTGCGGTAATAAAGAAAACCAACACACAATTTAGAAGATGGCTAATCAAGAAATATGAACGAAAAATGAACAAGAAATACCTCATGGATATCAAGAGTGGGCATATGAGGAAGGAAATCATTCCCCGCAAAGAAACACATGAAAACAAAATCATCGATAACTCTCTCTAAATCAGCTTGTTTAGAATCTGCAAGAAGGCCAGTGCAGATATCGAGTTCTAGGTACTCCCTCAGCACCCAAACATTGAGGAACTGCAAATAAAAATAAAGATTAAAACTTTAACCAAGCAAATAAAGAAGTGAAGACAATGTCAAATTATAAGAATCAACATTACGGAGTACAAATGAAAAATACCTGAAATTTATTCTTGGAAGTGCGACAGTGCTTCGCTTTGGCAGGTCCATTAACAGCATCATCTTGCTAAGTTTGACAGAATAATCAAAATGTTAAAAATATATTTCAAAATAACCACTAACAAGACATCATTTAGGGGGGAAACATTCAAGGAAAATGTATAAATGAACTAAAATGATTTGATCCCTATTCAACCTTCCCAAACCATCCTCTACTACTCACAATATGAGTTTCAGCTTTCTGAATACCAAGTTCAAGAGATGATAATTGATTCGAGAGGTCATCCTGAATCAGAACATTCTGCACGAGCCACACGAAAACAACAGATGAGTTAATTAATTCATTAGGCAATTAATTAATAAAACAATTGTGACTAAAGAAATGAAGATTGCAAACTACTAATGACTTTTACCTCCCTGAAAACTGAAAAGTGAAGCTCATGTGAAGCTAATGCCAACATAATAAGGTCAGCATCCTGCACAGTATTGAGAAATAATCTTTTTATAGGTAAAAACATGGTGAAAATAGCACATCAAGCTCACGGTAAATATAGAAATTAGTTTCAGGTTTACCATTAACCCAAAAAAAACATTAAAAAGTCCTACCAAACCATAGAGGCAGTGACGAGTGTTTGGATTATAATCTGGAAAAGTACGTTGTGCACGGATGAAAGAGTTTATCTTGTGTTCCCCTTCACCAGGAACATTAGAATCAGAAAGAATCACCTGCCCAAAAGACAATACTAACCTTAAAACCTAAACAACAATTCCAAGCAAAAGTTTTAAAGAAGATTACTCCGTACAAAATATGAGGTCTTAGGGGCCAAAGATCAAACCTTTACACCCTTCCAGCCAGGATTTGAACTGATCCTTTCTTGGATGTAACCTCTTAGTTTATCAGAAAGTGCATACATAAAAAAGGTGCCCGGCGTTATAACATTCGAATCTGATACTTCAGATTCCTCTTTCGCTAGGACCTCTTTACCCTCACTCGCAAACTTCTGTCTTAACTTCCTTTCCTCTTCCTCCTGTTTCACCACATTGTCTAAACTATTTATTACGAAGCAAACATATCTTCATTAAAATCACAATTTTCGCACAACCTAAGTGCAAGAGAACCAAATCAACCAAAGGTCAAGTTTGACTTAAAGACCCAAGGTTAACAAGATTATGGTTGATGGCTCGGGAAATGTTTTATGTTCCTCAAAAAAAGTATTTAAAAAAAAATATAAAACCTATTAACCTAAGATACAAGCATCAGATTACCATGATCTCCTTATCCATGGCTGTCCTGAACCTCCGTGCTCGTTGCTGGTTCATTTTAGCCCGCGGCGCAACACCATCTGCCCGAAATCAAACCACACCATTCTCACAAACCAAGCTATGTGCTAGATTATATACCAACAAATATGTTTTCAAAAAAAAAAAAAAGAATACCAACAAATATAGTTTTACCCACCTATTGCCATGTACAGCAGCTTTCTAGGCCGTACAATGTTAAACAGCCGATCGATGTAGTCAAAGATGCTGTTGAAGACTTCCTCGTACGTAGTTGGAGGAAACATCTGATCAGCATACACAAAACCCAGAAACCATTTACTCTCCGAAAGATTAAATAATCAAGAAAACAAAAGAAACCTTTTTTTTTCTTTCTTTTTAAAGAAACAATTGTTTTTTAAAGAAGGGGGGAGAGTAAGTACAGTTTCTTCCGGGTGGAAACATGGATGGATGATCCCATTCATGTCCAGATAAAAGTTATCGAATTCAAGTCCATTTGGGTTGGGCAAGGATGAATCAACTTCAACCCCATCCATTTCCACTGCATTTTCTACTATTTTTGGGTATTTCTTGACTAGCCATTTGTAAAATGAAGGAACCCCCATTGCAAAAAAAAAAGTTTCAAACTTTTTGCTGTTTAAAGAAAACGTAGTGCACAGTGCCACTGTGTATGCAATCTGATCAGTATATGTAGTTGAAAATCAGCGGAGGAAGAAGAAGAAGAAGTGTGGGAAGTGATGAAGTTTGATCTTGGGAATCGGGGGGGTAGTAGTTCTTGCAGACATTACTATAAGTTGTAATGATTTGAGCTAAGTTTTTGATGAATCTTAGGGGGGCGTTTTGCTCGGGAGGGGGAACTGTTTATAGATAATGGTCCCAAATTAAAGCGAGTGGGAACTGTTCTAAGTTAATGGCCGGTGGTTAAAGTAATTTTAGGGACAATTCTTTTTTCTTTTAGGGTCTGTTTGGGAATAGCGTTACAGATTAGCGTTAACGTTTTGAAAAGGCTATCGACGGGCAGCGTTTAGCGTTAGCGTTTTTCAAATTAATCTACAACAACAACAACAACAACAACCCAGTTAAATCCCACAAGAGTAGGGTCTGGAGAGGGTGTGTGTACGCAGACCTTGCCCCTACTCGAAAGTAGAGAGGCTGTTTCCAAAGAGACCCCCGGCTCAACGTCGAAAGTTGCATTGCTTGACTAACTGCTACTTCATTAATTAAGCAAGCGCAGACAGTTTAGAGATCCATTTTGATTTATTCCATCACACCCCAAAGCCAAAAAATGGTGAAATTTTGGCTCCATCAGAGATGATGGAAAAATTTGCACCGTTAAAATTTTATCCAAAACGCTAACGCTAATCTCTAACGCTATTCCCAAACATGCCCTTATTCACCCCATCACACGCAAAAAAAAATCTTCTTTTTACGTTCTTGAGTTGTTTTAATTCAGGTATGAATGCATATTTTGTTGTTGCTTTCAAAAAATTGTTCATTTTTTTCATTTTAATACCGTAAGAGCATGAGCATCGGCGACGGCGAGGGCAATGAGTGCCTCGCACTGCCAACTCAGCTCTACTCCTCCAAAAGCAAGACGAGATTTACTCTATGAGATTCAGCTAAATTAAAACTAAGTTTAGATATATAAAACGAGAACTCCAAATCAAAATGATCGATCCGAGTTCAAGCTTAGTTCTAACCATGAAATATTAATTAGCTCATCCCTAGTATTTTGAAATTTCATATGTCGTCGATGGGCGTTGCGTAGTTAGAAAAAACAAAAAATGTCAAGGAAGTAAGATTTGATGTTTGATTCTTGGCAACTGCATTAAGAAATAATTATGCTAAGTATAGGCTTTTGCAAATATCAGGTGCATGTTTTATTATTTGTGACCAATATGTGATCAAAGCTCAATTTATCTTTCTATTTTCATTTTTAATATTCTTTTTCTATATCTATTTTAACTAAAATACTTAGAGCATGAACAATGACAAGGAAAAAAAGAATGCCACACACTGACATGACATAAATTAACCAATAATAATGGTCCAGTCACAGAGTGGCAAGTGAATAGAGTGGCACACCATACAGTGGCAAGTCGTTACTTTTGTCACTTTTTAAACTTTTTGTAATTTATTTTAATTATTAAAAATAATTTTTGCTACTTGTTTCATTAAAAAAATACTTCTACTTCCTTAAAAAAAGAGTATTTTTTTTCTCAAAAAAAAAATAAAAATAAAAATAAAAAAAGAAAAAAAGAAAAATAGGTGTGGGGTGCCTTGGAGATGACTTGCTCTCCGTGGTGGAATGACTTGCCTCTCCATGCTAAGCATGGCAAATCATTTTTGGGAGCTGATGTGGCAAGTGTGGCAGGCACTTGCCTCGCCCGGTGCCCATGCTCTTAAACTAAAAACATACGGAGTAAAACAAATATTTCTTTAAACTAAAAACACCTACCCTTCAATCATTACTCAAGTATATCTATGTGTCACCGAGTATATGTATATGTATGTTCGAGCTTGTGAAAATTTTTAAACAAAAAAGTAGACTAATAATTTAATTTAATTTTAATCCAATTAAATTTTTAATAAAATTTTGCGGGAGTTGAAAACAAATATATTTTATTTTCTTAGAAACCAAAGTTAATTTTTGTTGGAAAATAAGATTTAAAAATGGGTGTGAAAGAATATATGATGCATTTGTACATATATGTTGTAAATATTACTTTCTATGTTTTAAATTAAATTGTCTGTTCATTATTCACATAGTCAAACTCTATTCTCTTTCTTTTGCTATTTTCGTTAATCATTTAATAAAATTATATAATCATGTTACCACTAGTTTTTAGATCTTTTGATGTACTTTTTTAAAATATAAACTTTATTTTTTAATTCTACATCAATTTTCATATAAAATGATTTGAAAATAATTTCACTTAAATATCATAAACCAAAACAAGCTGTTTAAATTTGGATGAAGTGAGTAATTTTTATTTTTTAATTTATTAATTTTAAAAATAGTTAATGAATTCAATTAAAGGTGTATAGACCTCCTTGCAAATTTGTTCTAGTACCAAAAGAGATCAGAGGAGGTAGTGCTACCCTCCATGCCAAAATGCCACCTAGGCTAAATTTGGTACCAAATTGGTCTTAAGTCTCCCATATCGTCTATTCTAAGAGCATCACTAATGAGAGAGAATAAAGAAGGCAAGTAACCTATCGGAGAGGGTTCTCCTCCTCCCCACGTTCTTTATCTCCCTTGTTTACATACAGTTTGCCAAGCCTTGATTCACAGTTCTTTCTCCGATTAAACTTGAGATTGATTGTTAAATCTAGCTTGATCGTCTCCTTGTTGTGCACCTTTATATAGGTTAAATTTCTCAGATTCAGCGATTTGGAGTTTGATCGCTGGAGCCTGGAGTTGATCTACACGACACTGTTCATCTTCTCTTCCAGCGAGTGGATGTGGTTTTCTCGCCATGGTTAAACCGCTCCTTCAGCCATTATTACCCTCTCAAGGGCGTTCTGACAGAGAAGTGTATTTGGAATACGTAAAAAATAAATCAGGAATTTTTTAAACAAGAAGAGTAGTTCCTATAATCTACTAAACCCTCCTTCAGTTCCCTTCTTCTTCTAAGATAGGGAGAGAGACTCGTGGCTGAATGTAAGACTTTAACAATCACGAGGATAGCTAGTCTTTTTAAAATAGACAAATTCTTTAATACTGTTATGTACAAATGTCTTTTGATGTTCTCCATGTCCTTTGATTATCCTCTTAAATTAGACCTTTGCTTTTCCCCTTTGTAAGCCTATATATAGAGGCACTATATGTTGAAATGGATGATTGATCTCTTTAGTCTATCATTGCATTCCTTCTCTTTCGTTCTACGTTGCACTTTGATCTTTCGTTTGTGTTCTTATCAAGATATATCCCTATCATTTTGTTCATAACAATATTCGTATTATCTTTATTTCTAACACGTTATCAGCACGATACTCTAAAAATTTACTCCTCTTCATATCTTGTCCTTGTTCATATTCATGTTATTGATATATACATATACATATACATAAACACTTATTTATTTTGGTTTTTCTAGTGTACTTGTAGATATATTGAATCTAAAGCTCCTAAATATATTAGAGAATTGGCATGTGATGCCTACATTATGTGTTAAAGTTGAAGGTTATATGATAAAACTCAACTTGAAGTTTGAGTACATATTATGTCGGAAAAAAATTTCATTTCTTTGGTTTTTTTTCTCTTTTGGCTAGTGAACTTGAAGTTCATATTCTAATTTCATATGCTCGAAGCATTAATATGAAAACTCAAACCTGAATATTTGAGTATGCCACATGAATATATAGGTGACATAAATAATAATAATAATGTTAATATTATAGACTTATTATTTGTGATTATGTGATGTGCTCTAATTTATCATTGTGTCCATAGTTTTGCTCTAATTGTAACCTCCGTTATAATAATTATAATAATAATAATAATAATGCATAATAAATAATAATAATAATAATTAAGACCCTTCAAGTACCTAAGCCGTTTTTTAATTTAAAAAAACTCTATTATTCAATTAATACACATTAATTTATTTATTTTTCACAATAATAAAAAAGAGTCAACATGTTCATCAAAACACAATATATGGGTATATGAGATACTACCTAAGGTCTTATAATATTCAATTACCACCTGAAGTGGCTAATTTTTAGTATAAAAAATCTCATTAAAAAGAGATGTTTTGGTATTTCAAGACCTTTGTTCTAATCTATATATGATTCCTCATCGATGTTCCTGAAGAATGATGTAGTTAATATATTATAATCAAAGAAGTGATTATACATATTATTTTTTTTAGATGTAAGAGCTTCTTTTCTCTTGTGATAAAAGAAGTTAGTTTAGATATAATTTTCTTTTTATACAAAACTGATAGATAGCTTCAGAAGAGCATTGCATAATAAGAGCTGCATAATAGAAGTAATAAAGGTCTCATAAATATTGAATATTTTGAGAGAATAGTTATTGTCCTTCATTGACGAATATTCTATTGGGTATAAACAATTAAATCCTTATTGTTTAAGGAGTCTCTATTAATGTTTAAGATACCAGTGGAAATGAATATTACATGACACTTGATCGAGATTTGTTTTCACGTAAACCAGAAGTTTACTGAATCAATTTTTATTCTAAACATAACCAATTAAATTATCACGTTTTAGTTTGTGGTGTGAAGAAAAAAATCATTAAGAACTCAAGTGAGCACTATTTTAAGAACAAGTTTCTGTTATTATAAGGACCAGAAGATCCTATAGTCTTGTTCTCATTAGAAGATTATTATGAGATTATTACTAATGAAACTTGAGATTCATTTCATACATATTAAGAAATTGATCAAGGATAATTGATTGGGCCCATCAACTATTCGTGATCACAATTTAAATGTTATATATGAAGCATCGTTATATTTGTTATATTTGTTGACAATTAACTCGTAACCCGAAGTTTATGATATTTGTCCTATGGACATAATTTTTAGGTTATGTTGAACACCATTAGTCACCTAAGAGCCTATAGCTCTAGTTAATATGCAAAATGCATTGGATTGGTGGCTATACTTTTGATTATGAGAACAAAGCATTTTATACTGGTTTTTTAATCTTCATTTATGTGGTAATTATTTGGAGCAGATGCTTAGTGGGCATAAATTAAAAGAAATTATCAAGGTACCACAATGGTAGGTAGACACTGAGGGGAGGTTTTTAAAGGAGTTGAATGGAAGATAAATTCCATGACATATGCTAGATTATATATATTCTTCAATTAAAGAAGATGTGAACCTAAAGTTCAAGAAAGAAGATTGTACTACGATATTGCAAATAAAGTGCTCATTATGAATTTTATGTGTCAATTGTAAACACTTTGGTTAGAAGTGAATTCTAGATATTTTCTCTACCATAAAAAAGTGGTCTTATTATAAGGAACCTGTAGTTCCAACATATAATTAAGAACCTGAAGTTCTCCTTCGCATGTATTTTATATACACATGTTCATTTTTATTAATCCTTCCCTATAAATAAAATGTCAAATCTTCAAATTTTTGAGTTTCTTACACTTGATATCTCCTGAAGAGAAACAAGTTTGTCCCTTCTCACAATATTTGATTGTTTGATTGTGTGCCTTATATGCTCTCTCCCCCACAATGCATTCAATATCATGTAGAAGACTGTGTATTGACATTGGCTATAACTCCTCATCTATTGTTAAATGTTTAGAGTTTTTGAAAGGAGAATTATTAACATCAAAGTAAATTGGTTGTCAATTTTGTGATGAAATATTCCCAGTCTTAGGGGGAGACAAGAATAATGAAAGACTGGTAATACAAGAAATTATATGAAATGCATCATTGTAAATTTTCGACTCCTGAAGTGGTCAATGTAATTTTGAAGTCTGATTTGCAATGAAGAGCAAATGGATTACTCGATGCATTCACATATATGAGCAGGGTGACAAAGTTACATATACCAGCATCTTATGCATCGCTCAATTTAAGGTAGTCCCAGAAGTGACTATTGAACATTTTATATGGGAGAATAATTGGTTTCAAAGATAAGAACCCACGAAAATGAAGATAGTAAAAATGCTATTAGTGAAACCATATACATGATTATGAGTGAAACCCCAGAAAAGGTAATTGTCCCAGAAGAAGACTAATACTATTCTGGAAGAAAATGAAACCCAGAAGAGGTAAATGTCTTGGAAGAGACTAATATGATTCCAGAAGAATAAGTTTCCTAAAGAAACATCGGTACCGAAAGAAAATGAGATCTCTATTGATTATGTACGAGACTCTACAATATGGAACCAAAATGAAACATGTGCTAATGATATTATTGCATATGCTATGGCAATGGATGTAATCAATAAAAGAGATTACATGCCTAAAACTCAAAGAAGAGCACATGTAGATAGTACATAAATGATTTGCCAAAATGGAAAAAGACCCTGAAGGTCGAATATAAGTCACTCGATAAACGGAATATTTTCGGACCTAAAGTCTGAACACTATAAACGTCAAACCAATAGGTTTAAAATGAGTGTCTGTAATAAACAGAAATAAAATGAATGAGATTATGCGATATGAGGAAACGTAATTATAAGGGACCCTTGAAATCGACATCTGTGTGATAATAATCTCTGAATGATTCAAAATGCCAAAAACAATAAAATTAATACATCGAGATATGTGTGAAGAGATCGTGGAATGGTCTTAAGTAATCTGGTCATATGTGGTACAATTGACCCAGTGAATATCTCGAAAAAGAAAGATACAAATTTGAAATCAACCTATGTGTTGTCATTCAAGGATCGCTCTCAATATTCTTTATTATAGCAGTTTACGTCGACGTATAAATATCATTAGATCTCCTGAAGAGATGGAGAAAACAAAAAAAAACTGTTGAACTCTTGAAGAGAGAATTTGAGATGGAAGATCTTGACATGACATAAATTATACTTTGGATTGTATTTTAAACCCCTATAAGATGGCACATTTGTCCATAAGTTAACTACATCCAGAAGATGTTAACACGTTGAAATATGGATAAAGCTCATCCTTTGAACATACCCATGGTTGTTCATTCATATATATATATATATATATATATATATATATATATATATATATATATATATATATATATATATATATTCATAACATTCTAATCGCCTCCCAGAAGAGGGCGAAGAAGTACTTGGTCCTGCAATACCAAATTTTAAGGGAGAAATTAGATTGGTAATGTGTCCACATATGGTGATAAGACTTTTTCTTGGAAGACACTGAGCGAGCACGACCAGATAACTGAGGCAGCATAACTTTTTCTTGCAGTATCCGTTAATATAGGTCCTGAAGAACCTAGCCAACATTATCCTGTAGCATAATGTTGTTAGTGTATAATGAACGATGATATATCTAAGGGGGAGTGTTAAATATGGCAGATATATTACTCTTATTATTTAGAATATCTGGTTACTTTGTTTACCTAGACTTTACCTCCTCATTGTGTATGTATAAATACCCCGACATATGATGAATAAAGTACTCAGTTCAAAATTCCTGAAACATGCAATCAGAAAGCTCGTGAGTTATTCTCACTCAAGTTACAGAGATCATTATATGGATTGAAACAATCTGGTAGAATGTGGTATAACCGTCTTAGTGAATACCTTGTTAGAGAAGGCTACATAAATGATCCAATTTGTCCATGTGTTTTCATCAAGAAATCTGAAGTTGGATTTGCTATCATAGCAGTATATGTAGATGACTTAAACCTTGTTGGAACACCAGAAGAGTTAATAAAGACTGCAAACTATTTAATGAAAGAGTTTGAAATGAAAGATCTTGGGAAAACCAAGTTTTGTCTCGGCCTGCAGATCGAGCATGTATCAAATGGGATTTTTATCCATTAATCAACATATACGGAAAAGGTCCTAAAACGATTTTACATGGATAAGGCACACCCATTGAGCAGTCCCATGGTTGTTCGATCATTAGATGTAAAGAAGGACTCTTTTCGCCCTCGAGAAGATAATGAAGAACTTTTAGGTCCAGAGGTACCTTATTTAAGTGCTATAGGGGCGCTAATGTATCTTGCAAATTTTACAAGACCTGATATAGCCTTTTCGGTTAATTTGTTGGCAAGATATAGCTCAGCACCAACACGACGATATTGGAATGGTGTTAAACATATCTTACGTTATCTTCGTGGAACAACCGATATGTGCCTGTTTTATTCGAAAGGTTCAGAATCACTAGTTGTTGGTTACGCTGATGCTGGCTATCTTTCTGACCCACATAAGGGTAAATCACAAAGTGGATATGTTTTTACTTGTGGTGGTGCTGCAATATCATGGAGATCAATAAAGCAAACACTAGTTGCAACCTCATCAAACCACTTGAAGATAATGGCGCTATATGAAGCAAGTCGAGAATGCATATGGTTAAAGTCAATGGTTCATCACATTCGAGAAACTTCTGGATTATCTTTGAATAAGGCTCCATCATTACTCTATGAAGATAATGCTGCTTGTATTGCACAAATTAAAAGTGGCTACATCAAAAGCGACAAGACAAAGCACATATCACCAAAATTCTTCTATCCGCACAAGCTTCAGAAAAGTGGAGACATTGAGGTTCGTCAGATACAGTCATGCAATAACCTTGCGAATTTGTTCACAAAGGCATTGCCCACCACGACATTTAGGATGATGATCAATGGTATTGGAATGCATCAACTCAAAGATCTTTTGCCATGTCCAGGGGGAGCACTATAAGCACTGTACTCTTTTTCCTTCGTCCAAGTTTTTGTCCCATTGGGTTTTCCTTGGCAAGGTTTTAACGAGGCAGTGTATTAAGCTCAAGTCTACCTAAATGGTGAACATCCAAAATCCAAGGGGGAGTGTTATGTACAAATGTCTTTTGATGTTCTCCATGTCCTTTGATTATCCCCTTAAGTTAGACCTTTGCTTTTCCCCTTTGTAAGCCTATATATAGAGGCACTATATGTTGAAATGGATGATTGATCTCTTTAGTCTATCATTGCATTCCTTCTCTTTCGTTCTACGTTGCACTTTGATCTTTCGTTTGTGTTCTTATCAAGGTATATCTCTATCATTTTGTTCATAACAATATTCGTATTATCTTTATTTCTAACAAATACTCTGTATTTTAAGTTCACTTCATTTCCTCCACTTTAGTATTATATACAAGGGATCGGAGATGCTAGGAATACACCAAATCTATACTACTTATGTCCCTCACCTCCTCCATAACCACTCATTTCAATTTAATCTTTATTTACTGAATTGTTTTTAATTTTTTTACCTATTTAAGTGGGTATGGAGGGGTACACAATCCTACTGTTTACAAAAGCAGCAGGAAAAAGTTCCGGCCTGAAGATTTTTACAGTTCCGCCGTAATAAAAACTCATTCAACTCCCCGATTAACCAGCCAACCTCGCTCTGATCCCATTATTTCACACAACCCATCAACAATATTTAAAACTGCTCCACTCCCCTGCCAACCTCCTAGCCCCCAGATTTTAAATCAAATAGTCATGGAGTAAAACAACAAAGACACGGCAAATTTTTCAACCTCCAGTTCGATTGGTAAGGCTGGCTTCTGGCGCCATGATTCGGTCCTTCACTTCTCCGCAAATCCCAGGTACAAAGACACGGCAAATTTTTTCTTTATTTTATTTTAAAGAAAAGATATTTGGATTTTTTGATTTATAATTTTGAGTTTCCAATAAAAAATCTCTAACGGTGGATGCCGGAAGGAGATGGGGAAAAAGGGCAGGCGATTGAGGCAATTAAAGGATAATACTTGGTAAATTGTTGCTGATTTATGTTCTTTATCTCCTTTCATTTGTTATCTTATACGGAGTAATAAACACTATTATTGCAAAAGTGTATTAGATTTGATTAATAAAACATTCTATAATTATAAACAAAGGATTTCATATTGTTAATTGTTTTATTCCAGGACCCAGTTTAAGTGCATATCTATTGAAAATTCTATCTATTTGAGACATTTTGATATAGCAAAAATGAGAGCATTAATGCATTTTTAAATTCATTTGTCCGATCCTCAAGTAATGTTCATGAACAGTTTAGAAATACAAAACAATGATGGACAATGAAATAGCCAAAGGCAGTATACTTCTTGACCTCAAGAATTTGCTTTTATGGATGGAGTTTACAATGTTCAGTATGAGGTTAAATATGGTTGTTTGGCCATCTTTTGAAGGAATATATAGTGTTTTTATGGGTTCTATTTTTAAAATTTGGCTGAAAGTAACATATTTTTTAAGGTTTATGATTCCTTTTTTTTTTTGCTCAAGTAATATCACATACGGAGTATTATTTAGAAAAGAGCATGCAATGCGATTGAAATCTACTCTCCGTCCATCGTTCAGATGGATATACAACTTTGATTATGGGTTCTATTTTAGAAATTCACCTCCAGTATGAGCCATTTTCAGTGTTTCTATTTTTGCTACTTTTGGCTCAAGTATTCTAGATTTTCATCCTTTTATTGATATACACTTTGAAGTTTAATAGTTGAAATTTTATTCTTAGGTACAAATCAACGACCCAAGCAAAATGTGAATGAAAGCCACATGTCAGAGTAGCCTTATTAGAAAAAAGAGAGACTATGCTCTATTGATCAAAACTTATTCAATTGAAAGTTTTATAAATGGAGGTAGACCACTTCAGTTATCGTGTTCTTAATCTTTAATTTTAAATGATGCATTTGAGTAATTGATTGGGCTTACATGTCAAATATGATTTTTAATCCTTTTGTACTTGAAGATTTTCATCAAGTTTATGGTTCTGCAATATCAACTCTCAACTTGCAAAATGTAAATACTTTGATAATTGAGCAAGACTTTAAGCTTAATACTACTTCATAATGTGGGTTGTGTGGTGTTGTTAAATTGTGTTTATCTAATATGCACCTTTATTCATTTTACCTCCATTTTTAATTTGATAAAATGCTGTAGTTTTAGCTGATTGTTTTTTGAAATAAGAGGATGTAGCATTGTAATTTTGTTCTCCTTCATAATGGTGATATCTTCTAGAATTACTCTCTTCCAAAAACTAACTAACATGCAGCATAGATTGGGGTGTCAATAGATCAGAGTTACTAATCAAATTTTGTGCACATGTACTTGGTAGGAACCATTTGGGCTTACCTAAACGGTGGCATTTGTGAGGTAACGTCAAGCAGAAGTCAAACATTGAGTAGTGGTAGAGGGAGTTTCTATAGACATTGAGTAGTTGGCAAGGAGAGTTTCTATAAGAGATGTTCCCATGGGTACTACGCTATTCCACAAAAGTTTTCAAAGCACACTGCAATTAGTAGAACAAATCATTCAGGCTAGCTGGAATGGTATGGTAGAAAATACTCCTTGCTGTCTTCACTATAATGCAGAGAAAATGAAACAGAGCTTGGGAAGACTATGAAGCCTTGCAGTATACAACCAAGATACACTCCAGTTTCTCTTGCGAGTAGAACCGAAACTCCATAGCAATATAAATTTTTTTCTCAAAGTGACAAAAGCTCCACAGATCAAGATACTGTGCAAAGTAGAGCCATCGTATTCCATACCCAAATACTACGAGGCAGCAACTCTCTTGACTTCACAACTGCTGTTGCGACCTAGCTTATGAAGGTGTTTGGGTTGCGTCAATTTCTTCATTGTTTTCAAAATTTGTTGCAAGTCCTTTATGACATTAGTGTAGTATTGGTGAGAAATTGATCAATTATACATCGTTGTTTCACAAGTGACTAATCAACAAGACTTGAGATGTTGAAGATATTGATTTGTAATGACCAAAGCATATAGCTAGAGGACTCGTGCTTATTTTATACATAATACCAACTATTTAAATAAATTTGGAATTTAGTGACTTATCATTTCATCCCTAATTATAAGTTATTTATATATTTCATTATGTTTATCGTTAGATAAAATTTTCACCGTGCATCGCACGGGTAGTGTCTAGTAATTACAAATTCCCAACCTCTCATAGGAAGAGCCAGGGATACGGAATGCGCACCGTTTTGGCCCTCCAGAATCAGAGGAGCCATGGCTGCCGCCGCCATCAACCGTGACCTTCAAGTTCTTACAGTACACCGTAAAGTCCTGTTCTTCCGACCTCTGCCATCCGGCCTTCAAGGAAACCGATGCATAAAATCTGACATTGAATTCCATGTCCTCGTTCAACCTTTCCACGATCCAGTCGTCGACGAAGGTTCCATTGGCGAAGAATCTCGCCTCCAGGGAAGTCTCGTTCTTCGGTTCCTGAGAGAACGGCTTCAAGACGGTCTCCGCGAGCGGCACCTTACCGTAGAAGATCTCGGCGCGGATGTGCTCGTAGTTGATGACCGTCTTCCTGCCGTTAGGGTTCCGGACTGTGAATCGGAGGTCCCAATTCCCGGCGACGAGGTTACTACTCGAGATGTTGAAATCGGAAACGGAGAGCGAATCGGCGCGGAAATCGGGGTAACGGCGATAGCAGAACGCCAGGAAGGCGATGGTAAACGCCGATACGGCGCCGCAGAAAACGAGTTCTGCGATTATTGAGCGGCGGCGGCGTGCTTCATCTGGGTCCGGCTGCCGGTAGGGGAGGTTGATTCGGAAGCTGTAGTTTGGATGGCGGAGGAGGAGCGGCATCAGCGCCGGCAGGAGGCGGCGGTCGGTTAGAGACGGGAGGCCGAGCTTGATCGGACATGGCAGAGAGAATCCGGGAGCTCGGATGACCGGAAATGCGGACTTTATCAATGGGCGGCCGGAGCCCATCCCACACGCTCGTAGTTATTGAACACTGAAATATTGATTTTATTCTTCCATGCCTTCCATTCAATTCAATTTATACTCTTCTCCGCGTGTATGCCAATATTATCCAAATATTGTGAACATACATAAAGAAGAAAAGCAAAAGCATGGAGACCACAAAGATTGAACCAGATCGATTAGGGTTGAGTCATCGAGACATGAAAGATTAGGATCAAGCTAGTTCGGTCCAAGGCCGGTAGTCTCAAACAATAAACAATGTGACTAACTTTTGATAAAATTCTAATTGGTCGGGAATAACGGATAGAGTATCGCATTAAATTAACCAATTGCATATGAAGTCAGAATCTATTTTTGAATTCAAAAATTTAAGCAGATAGGTAAGAGTTCACCATTCTATATATGCTAGTGGTATTCTTATTTATTTTCTGATGTGAAAACTTCAACACTCTTTCTCAAGTGGTAACGAATCTGGTTTAGTTATTATTTAGACAAATGGGTCTAATATCTCATTTTATTATAGCTAATCCACACAACGAGCAGTGTCTTCTCTAGCTCTTATAGCCAACTTAACCCAAACTACGAACAGATAGCTCCCACGTCGAAACAACCATGAAGAATCGAACCCGGATCGGATTTGTTCTGACACTACATAAAAATTTCGGTAGGGCGAGAATAACAGGCTAGGCACAATATCAGATTAATTAGTCACTTGAATATATAGTCAAGAATAACACTATAGCCTTTGCTTCTGAAAAATAATTTTTAATTTTCTTTTGTACTCCCTCTGTGCCAAAATATCACTTTTTTCCTCCATGAAATATGTGGATCATTATCTTTTTCTCTCTTATAATCCCCTTTTAAAAAAATTCACTGGGGCGTGTGCTCCGAGTGCGAGTGGTTGGATCCGCCACTGAAAGGCATAGTTATTATCCAACAAAGTTTGGACAAAAATGGAAGAAAGATTGCAATATAAGTATGAAGTAAAATATTGGAAAAGAATGAGAATCGGGTATTCATGTTTTTTTCTTTAAAACATGGACTTAAAATAATAATAATATCAACCTATAATATCAAAAAAATAGACCTAATAATTCTAGTACCTCAGTAGTTTAGAAAGTGTGCACCAATGCCCACTTTGCAGCAGCCACTTTTCTCGTCCGGATCGAAGGCCAAACGAAGTCCGATCGTACTCAAATTTTAGTATGCTGTTCCTCACATACTCCTCTTCAAATCCAACGGTCAGTTTCTCGTTTTGATGCCCGGAAGGTGGTTTTCTTGCTGCGTTTTCAGACTTGCGTTTTTGGGAGTTTTTACTCCATTTTATGGTGAATTGTTGATTGTTGTTTGTTCCAAGGTTGCTCCTTGATGATTGTGTATGCCTCTAGTGTTTACTAGAGAGGAGAACTTGTTGTACCCACTTGATTTTTGGTGATTAGTGGAAGTTTGGGAGCCGTTGTTGAGCGGCCGTGGTTTTCTCCCCAATTTGGGGTTTCCACGTAAATCGTGTGTCATCTATTTTATTATCGCTGCCATTTATTTGTGTGTGTGCTACTGATTTTTCAGAGTTCATTGTGCTTGTTATTCATCTCATTAATTTGGGGAAAAGATTTTATACGCTTCCGTTGTGTTTTATTTCGTGCTTCCCCAACAAAGTGGTATCAGAGCTTGATTATTTTTGGTTGGCTTCTTGTGTTGTTTATGATGGATGACAAAGTAATTGTTCAAGGAATGGTTAGTTTGGACTCTACGAATTATTCAATTTGGAAAATTCGTATTGAGGATTATTTATGCTCTAAAGATTTGCTTGACCCAATTTTGTATAAAGAACGTCCAACAGGTGTTGATGAGAAAGCTTGGACTACCTTGAACCGGAAA